>OY755039.1:8438316-8693397 GCA_963576565.1 Aspidapion aeneum
ATATTCCTACTATAGTTGAAAAGACAAAAAACAAAATTGTAACATCAAAAAAACACAGTGCCGAATTCCATATTCTCTGCTATTAGTAGACTTGTTATGGTAACGTAAAAACATTCAACTTAAACTCAAATTTGGAACAAAATGTAGAGCGCTTAACATGCAGTTTTACGTAAAAATATGTAGCACAACTTAAACTATCTAATATTTTTCTATATCATGTACTACAGTGAAACCTCTCCTTGCGGACACCTCTATTAAGCGGACACTCCCTTTAAGCGGACAAATTTTTTGGAACCAAGCTTTTTACTATTTCTTTACATGTAAAATTCCCTCCTATAACCGGACACTCTAATAACCGGACGCGGACAATTTTTTTTGGTTAAAAAATTTTGAAACCTCTCTTAACCGGACGCGAACCTCTAACAACGGGACGGATTGCTGCACGACATGGGCATCAACATTATGTAGTATGTTGGCAACAACGCCCTCTGCAGCCGGGGAATTACCTCTTCGCGTTTTAATGCGGACACTAAATACTTCTGTCGTATTTACAAAATATTTTATTCGGCGGGGGCGGGACTGCTGTGTTTTATTTTTATTGTTCAATTGGGTACCTAGTAATAGATCTCTTTGAAATAGTGCCTAGTAAAAAACTTCTTAGTTTACGTGAAAAAATGGAAGTTGTTAACGTTTCGGAGAAGGATCATCTATCAGCACGAAAGATCGCTGAAAAATTTAATATCGAAAAAACAAAAACTCAAGCAGCGGAAATTGTTAATAAATATATATTACAATTTCGCAGTTCCCTCTCATAAGCGGACACCTCCAAAAAGACAGATCCGTTAAACTATAGACCAATTGCTCTACTTCCGGTGATATCAAAAGTAATGGAAAGAGTTGTGAACAATCACCTAACCAAGTACTTGGAAAAGTACAAAATTATCAACGACAAGCAATACGGATTTCGAAAATATAGGTCAACTGGCGATTTACTTACATACGTCACTCACTTATGGCAAAAAGCGATTGAGTTGCGAGGTGAAACAAGAACAATTGCCTTAGATATATCTAAAGCATTCGATAAAGTCTGGCATGAAAATCTGCTCAACAAGCTCAAAGCAACGGGATTGTCGCCGAGACTTTGCACTTGGTTTGAAAGTTACCTTAACGATAGATCCATTTATGTTGCACTGGATGGCCGGGACTCCAACTCTTACCAAATAAATGCTGGTGTGCCACAGGGAGCAATCCTTTCGCAAACACTTTTTCTGATTTACAAAAATGACCTCATAGATAAAACAGTAAATCCACTTTATTGCTTTGCAGATGATAGCAATGTAGTCTCCTCAGTCATACCACCCACATGTCTCTCCGCACGTGAATTCCATTACCTTAGACTAAATGAAATATCACAGATAAATAACGACTTGGAGATAATAGAGGACTGGGGCAACAAAAACCTTGTAAAGTTCAACGCGCAGAAAACCCAAGCAGCCCTGTTTTCAAAAAAGACCAGCACCGGTGAGCCAAACATCATGCTATCTGGAAGTGCTGTCGCATTGCAGAGCCAGTTGAACATCTTAGGAGTCACTGCAGAGATCAACATGTCTTGGCACAGTCACGTGGCAGATATAGCTAAAAGGGCGTCCCAAAAGCTTGGGGTGCTATTTCGTACAAGACATCTGTATACACCAAGCCAACTGCTGACACTCTACAAAGCCCAGATTCGACCAAATATGGAGTACTGCTCACATATATGGAGTGCGGCACCCAAACATACCTTAATGCTTTTGAACACCGTGCAAAAACGAGCTATCAAGCTGATCAATGACCCCGCACTTACCCGTAGCTTGGATAGTCTCGAACATCGAAGAACTGTGGGCGATCTATCTCTCTTCTACAGGTATTATCACGGAAAATGCTCTGAAGAGTTAGCACGTATGATCCCCCCGGGAGTAGCACCTACTAGGCGAACACGTCAAACAGACGGTAACCATCAATTTATTGTCAAAATAGAGGCACCAAGAACCTCATTATATCAGAATTCATATCTATGGAGAACAGCATCGCTGTCAAATAAACTCCCTGCGACAGTTTTCTCTGCAGGTTACAACCTGAACCGTTTCAAAACCAACACACACCAACATTTCCGCGCACTTGCCGCTTCTCCAGCGTGATAGGGATCTCCTTGCGAGTGCGCATACCCGTAAAAAAAAAAAAGCGGACAAAATCGACGGAACCGTGAGTGTCCGCTTATGGGAGGTTTCACTGTATATGTGAAAAACTGTTGAGAAGAATAATAAATGTCTTGCTTACTTACTTACTTATTATGTAGGTCCGTAACACGATAGCTCCTAAACTGCTGAACCGATTTTTATAAAAAATTTTAGGTAAAATAGTGTTCGACAATCTAATGAGCTGGTTAGATTTTGGTTAAAATCCATTAATGCTAATGACAGTTTTCAGAATATAGTAGACTACATTTTTCTGATATCCAAAAACTTTATAGGAGCTTTAGTTTCTGAGATATTTACAAAAACTGTTTTCAAGTCTAAAATATCATAGCTTTACTGGAAGTGTGCTAATAAGCTAGCTAGGAAGGTAGCAGATTCAACATCAATCAATTTGTTTAAATATAACATTAATACCTACTTTTAATTTTAGCTATATAACTTTTTCAACGCTCTTCTGACCCACATACCGCAGGCAGCTAACAAAGGCTACAACTCTACGGAAACTTCCAGATGCTCATCCACTGGTAAGTAGGTATTCTTATCACGGATCACCAATGATCCGTGTTTTTATCAAAATTCCTATGACTATACGTGTATCATGAAATCTAGACATTTTATCTCTATAGTGTGCGCTATAGCACTGTTTGAAGGTAGACTTTCCTCCATCTTATATTAGACATACTTAAATTTTATAAAAACAGAACTCTAGTTCTGTCCCGGATGGTGTTCCAGCAATTTATTTAAAAAGAAGTGTCCCCTCTATCACAATGTTTCTGAAGAAGGTCTTTGGACCGAAACTAGATTTAATGCAAATTACCTTAGTCCAAAATTGACGAGTCGTTAAATACCGAGATGAATTCCAAGACGTGCGCAAGCGTTGATCTGTCACTTCTGCCAACCAATCAACTGAGAGATATTTCAGTATGGTTTTATACAGCAAAACTTTAATAATTCCCAGTTCTTTTTGATGAAAATTCGTCGTTTTTGTGCTGTGAAAATGCCGGTGACGTGCAAGTTGTGTGACAAATTATTTAGTGCCCAATTTAATTTGAATAAACACTGTCATCGGAGTTCTACTGTATGTCTATGCTACGATAAACATTTTTTAAGATTTAGCGCATTTAAATTTGTCAATACTCCCATGGCAAAACAAAATAAACGTGAAATGCAATATAGAAGAAATACTTCACATACATACATATACCTCAAAAAATATTAATCGCAGCACATAGATATTGTAAATTTTTGAAATCAAAAAGAAAAGACGAATCTTAAAATGCAAAAATATACAGGGTGTTCCCTCTCAAAAAATCGACTTCATTGTCACACCCTGTACAGGGTGTCCCAAATTCGTTGTTTTTTTGTGGTGTCGGGTATTTCTAGGGGAAATAGAAAAAAAACTGAGCCCCCTTTGCGACGCTTAAATTTTAAGAGAAGCCTAAAGGTGAAAACCAATTTAGATATAGCAAGCAGTTTTTAAGCTACGGAGTGTTTTTGTCTGCATTTTGCTTTTGTGTAAATAGCTTTCTTATAGATCTTTTCTTGAAGAATTGACAGATGTAAACGGTTTTTATTTATCTGTTTTGGTTTTTAAAATATTGCATAAAGTTGTTATTTTTCTTACAGAATAACTCTCTTTTTATTCGATTTTTAAAATCAGCTTAAAATTTCTTTTAAAATGATCACACTCAATATTTTAATTTTTAATTTTTTTTAATTGTTTTCTTTATTTTTATTTTTTAATCACCTCTTTATTATTTTTTTATTTTTATAAGTTTATAATATTAAAATATTTTAAACCCATTAAGCAAACTAAAATATGTGGTAAAAATAAAAAAAAATAATTTTATGTGATATCTCAAAAACTAAACGTGACAAATGAAATTTAATTTAACAGTTTAATTCCTCTTAAAAAAGTGTCTTAGGAATGTTTTCACAGAAATAAAAAATATTAATAAATAAACAAGTTATAGACCCCTTCCCAAAATGCAGACTTTTTAGAAACACCCCGTAGTTTAAAAACGGCTTGCTATATCAAAATGCGATTTTCACCTTTAAGCTTCTTTTGAAATTTGAGTGTCGCAAAGGGGGATCAGGTTTTTTTAGCCCCTCTAGAAATACCCGAAACCTCCCAAAAACATCGAATTTGGGACACCCTATACATGGTGAGGGATAGAAAAAAATTATGTTGGCTTTTAAAGTTGTCATAATTAACCAAAAAAATCTACAATTTATTATAGCCCTTTATTTTCAATGATAAAGTTGCTGAGTGCTCAGGTTATAAAAAACCACCCGATACCTACATAAAATCATACCTAAAAATTGGAATTGACCATTATTTTATACCTTGAATTTTTTATTATATGTTAAGCTCTTTGATCTCGCGCCAATCCCGGTATTCGCGCCAATAATTTAAATTAGACATTTTGACGTTAATTTTGGCGCATGCTCCTTTGATGGAATTCATCTCGGTATTTAACGACTCATCAAAATTGCTCCGTTTCAGAGATACTTTTTTAAATTAAAAAATTTCATGAGCGAAATTGCCGAAAAGCAACAAACTTGAATAAAGCTTTGAGAACAATAGTCAGTAGAAAAGTGGCCGTTGCTATGACATTTTGCCAGTGTAAACAGCGGCTCAGCGTGGGGGGGCGCGGGGGGTTCGTTGCCCCCCGCCCCGAAGGTAGTGGCGCCCCATTGGTGGCCGAAGCGCCCTCAGCTTTATGAAGTCGGGCCAGCAACGGCCAATTGAGTGGGCGCCAAAGGAAACTAACGACATGAAGACCTTTTTGTTTTTTTTTTTGGTCGCAAGATTTGTGAGTGGCGCCCTTGTGACCTATCGGCCGCCCCCTCACACATGATGACCTTTTTTTTTTGCCGCAAGATTTTTTATCACTTTTCATTTCAGAGGCGCCCTTTTTAGCTGTCGCCCCCCCCCCCCCTGCCCTTTCGAGCACGCTACGCCGCTGTGTAAAACACTCTAGTGAAATAGTCATTCAAAATAATTTCAGTATTCCGTTGCGGCATCGAACAATAAAAACGGAAATATCTTGAAAACGACTTACTTTAGCGCATGGTAACAAGAGGATCTTTTTGGTTTAAAAAGATTCAAGAAAACATTTTCTTAACAAAAAAAGTTAAAAGTTACACTAAGAAAAAGTTATAGTAATTTTAAACTATAAAAAGAGCATTGTGAAGCGCCCTCTCACAGCCACAGTGAAAATTTATCCATATTTGGGTTTCGCATCCCAAAAAACCCCCGAGTACCAATTTTTAAATTAACGTGTTAAAAAATGTTCATAAATTTTAAGACAATCGATTATTAATTTTTAAATTTACCACCCTGTATCTCTGAAGCGGAGCAATTTCGGACAAAGGTAAGTTGCTTTAAATCGACTTATTTTGACCCCAGGAATATGTGCTAAGATTTTGTACAGACCTTTTAGAGACACCCTATATATACAGGGTGACCCGATCTTAAGGGACCAAACTTTACCAGCGTGTTGGGCGTTCAAAAATAATTTAAAAAAAGTCTATACAACATAGGTCGAAAAATGTTTTGTAAAAAAAATACAGGGTGTCAAAGTTTTCTTTAAAAAAAAAGAAAAAAATTATTATCTAGAAAACTACCTTGGACAACAACTTTAAATTTGGTACAGAATAAAGGTTAATAGAGCTGCATACTTTTCTTTATAAAGCAACAATGTAGGCTCGCCACGGGCGTGCGCACGGGTGGTGACTTTTAGAATTTTTGAAGAAAAAAATAATACGCCAATGGATTTTTTTAAATTTTAAATTATTTTTGAGTTCACTGTCCAATTTAAGTAAAAAAATGTCACCTTACTTTTTTTCGTACAATGCTTCATTGTGGAGAAAAAAATTGAAAATTGTTTGTTGCTGCTAAAAAAATAAAATAATTAAGCCAATAAATTTTTTAAATTAAACAAACTACACAAATAAATGGATTATTATTTATTAATTTAAAAACGCTTCAAAATGGTTGCCCCTCACTTCAATGCATTTAGTACATCTTCGTCGAACTGCTCTGGTAGCAGCAGCAATTTGTGCTGGAGTTATGGCTCTGCAACAAGCTTGGATTGATGCTATGAGGTCATCCCTGTTTCTATAAAGTTTGGTCCCTTAAGATCGGGTCACCCTGTATATATATATATATATATATATATATATATATATATATATATATATATATTTTGTGTCGCTCTTTGTTTTTAAATTTACCTGTAATTAACATCAAAGTACCAAATAGATTTTATTAAATTTGGGTGCCTAGTTTTATTGTTTTAGGGGAAAAGTTTTAGAGTTGTTCATGCAAAAGCGCTCGGTTTAATATAATTTTGCCTAGAAAAGTAAATATTAAATTTAGTCATGCATTTAACCAGAAATTTTACAACAAATGTTTTGGTCACCATTTGAAGGCTGTATTTCCTAAACTAAGTCTTTTAAAAGCTAGAAACTAAAAAGTGGGTAAAAGTTTAG
This sequence comes from Aspidapion aeneum, assembly GCA_963576565.1. NCBI lineage: Eukaryota > Metazoa > Arthropoda > Insecta > Coleoptera > Brentidae > Aspidapion > Aspidapion aeneum. The sequence continues at coordinate 8,445,048 of OY755039.1, forward strand.
GATATTTTTTACCCTGAATAAAAAAATATTTTAAGATTTTTATTTAATAATTTAGTTACCTACTGTTTTATAACTTTTAAACTACCACTAGTGTGGTACACATTTTAAGGTGTATCGTAGATATCACTTCTATGTTCTTTTATTTTTAATTGTAATCGGTTGGTAAAAAAAAATCCAAAAAAAAAATTTTAATTGATGGATTTTTGTAGAAAATACATTTGGTCAAAAATCAAATGTATTATAAAAAAGCAATTGGTGGAAAGTAAATTCGGTAAAAAGCATCTAGTTGAAAGTACATTTGATAACCAATAGGGCGCAGAAAAAAAGGGCGTCCTAAACTGGAATGGCAACAGTCAATCCAAAGATCAATGAGTCAAAAAAAACTAACAGAAGATGATTGTCAGCATCAAAGGAGGTGAAGAATAGGCGTCGCACAACGTAGAAAAACGTTCTGAACCGACATAGTAGTAGTATTTTTAACCAAACGTTTTTTTTCTTCAAAATATATTGTATGAAATCTTTTCTAAGTATGTATGTCGACCTGTAATATGCCACAAGCCCATATAATGTTAGCTACAAACTGATTCCCTGATTCCTGCCACAGAATTTAGACTTAAAAATTGCAATAATCTAATATAGGTTTCAGTATAAAGGAGAGTTTACACATGCATGGATTTGCTGGCGCCAATAAAAACTGGCGCGCCAGTAAGTTAAATTTGCAAGTGTAAACACCGACTTGCACACAAGTTATTTTTTTGCATGCATGTATCAAAAAAGTCTGCAGCTGACTGAATTTGCTGGCGCCAGTGGTGACGCATGCGCGCAGAAAAGGAAAATTTTCATGTGTAAACAAGTGCTTGCACGTCGGCTCGCCAGTTTTAAGTTCATTATTTTACATTATTTTTTATTTTCATTGTGTTTGAGCTTAAAAATTTTGTTTATTTTTGGTTTTATAGCTTAATATGGCTAAAAAAAGTGGTCAGCAGAACTGACCATACAGTTTCTTGAAGGCTATGAATGTTTTCCTTGTTTATGGGATGTACACAGTAGTTCGTATAAAAACAAAGATAGTCGAGATAATGCTTCCCAAAAAATTAGTAAAATAATGACTATTGAAGGCTTTGAAGTTGCAGAAGTAAAAGCAAAAATATGATCCATAAGAAACACATATGCTTTGGAATTGAAAAAAATTTAAAAAAGCCAACGTTCCGGAGCCGGTGCAAATGAAGTATACACCCCAAAAATACCATGGTTTAAAGTAGCAGACCGAATTTTAAAGAATGTTGTTTAAATAAGAGAAACTCTAGAAGAATATCAAAATGTTGCTTTGTCATTTGAAGATGGTTTTTATAGCTCGCAGGATATTCTGCTGCAAGTTCTCCTAAAAGTTTTTCGGAAGCACCCAAAGTAGATCGACTAGCAATCCATGCTTTAACCCATGTAGATACGGCCTTTTCGTTGTTCCTTTTCCTGAATCTCTTTTATTTTTTTTTTCAATAAAAGTTTAGCGACTATTTTGCAGGCTTCCGAGAGTTCAGCCGACATATCGCGTATCGTGTACACTTTAAAAATGAAACTGGCGTGCGCCAGTCTTTTTAAGATTCGCACAATAGTGTAAACCTTTACGGCGTGCAAATAGAACTGGCGCGAACACTGGCGCCACTAAATTCATGCATGTGTAAACCCACTATAAAGCCTAATAAAAAAAAGTTGCCGAGGAAACTATGAAAGACTCTTTACGAGTACAAAGTACTTGAAGTACTAAGTACATTTTCTTTTCAAATGTATTTCAAGTACCAAGTAAATTATAAAAGTACATACTTGATTTTCGCCAAGTCTATTACTTTTATAATAAAAGTACTTCAAGTATTTTAAATATGTCAAAAAATGAGAAAAATCCCAAAAATGTTTAAAAATTCCAAAAACGTAAAAAATGTCAGAAAACTTTAAAAAATATCTAAGATGAAAGTCAAAAACCGTCAAAAATGTAAAAAATTTCAAAAAAATGTTAAACATGTCAAATATGTTTACAAAATTTCCAAGCTGGTTTTATTTTTTGGAATATTATTGTATATAAATATGTATTACTTATATAATTTATTTTTTCTGAACTTACGTTACAATTTTACATACAAATGCTCTAGAAAAGTAATGAAAAAAGAAAATTTTATTAAACAAAAAGCTGCAAAATTGACCCCTTCGCATCAAAATGTTTTTAACGTTTTATAGTTTTGCAATAGGAGTGTCACAGTTACCCCAAACTCCAGGGTAAATGGAACCTACCCCAAAAGAAATTTTTTTAAAATATATTAAAAATCAAAACGAATTTTATACTTCACACAAAGGTATGTGTGCCTAACTTGCGAGTGTCAGAAGGAGAGGGAAGAGTTGATTTTGGTTGTTTTCCTACTTACACAAGGTTGCATCTCTAGACGTACGTTTCTGTGTGTTTCACGTCATCAGTAGAGAACAGCAAACCCAGGTAAGCTAATTTTAACCAAAACCAACTCCTATATATGAACTACTCGCGGCGGTGCAATGCGAGTAAATTACAAGATGTTGCGCCATCTAGCGGACTGGCTCGAGCACTCGAAAGTTTAAACACACTGGCATCGTCTTGTCTGAGACGCCGAAGCGCCATCTATGACAAGTTTCGTCCATTAATGTGGTATTAAAACCACGTAATCACGTAGCAACTAAAAGGCCGTACTGCCCGAAGCATATGCAAAGAAGAAAGATGGAAAACGTGCTGTGTGTGGATCGATAAAAATCAAAACCACGATATACTCACACACGGTATGTCAGCCGCGCGAACTAAATTCGTTTTTGTTGCGCAGTGACGTCACGTGCATCGCATGCTGAAGCGGGAAACAAGGGTTTCATATGCAGAGCGTGAACAGTTATCGTTGGAATTTACTTATTAATGTTATTTCTTGAAGTATTATTTTGTAACACAAGTAACACACTAACAAGTACTTTGGTAAATCCCAAAATATGGTAAATTGTGCGATTGCGGGCTGTACTAACTATACCAGAAAAACAAAAGGAACCAATATTAAATACTTTCGCTTTCCGAAACAAGATGATATCGCCAAACAATGGGTTGTAGCATGTCGTAGAGAGGATAAAATCAACTTGAAAAATGGTAAGAAGTATTGTATGGAAAAATATATTTTTTATAAACGATCGTTTGGTTGAAGACATCTTTTGGCTTCAACCATTTTATTTAGCTTCTAAATAGTTTTTATTATTTAAAGTTGTCTATGTAGGAAATATATTTTTATGCTTATTTCATAAACTTAAAAAAAAAGAATTATAGGTATTTGTATATGTATATCCTATACATAATAAATATAAATAACATGTACAAACTATACTGTCAAAAGGTTTTATTTAACTTGAATGTTCGTTTATTTCTTTATTTGTTTGTGTATATGTATACTATATTTTGTGCACTACCCTACATTAAATAAAATTAGGTATTTTTTATACTTTTGGTATTTGACTAAATCAGTGGCGTATATAGAAAAAAGTTTCGGGGTGGGCCCGAGGAAGTTTTGGGGGAGGCCCGAGACCCCATGAGGGCGTATTTTATGCTATTTTATGTTTTTATTCATGAAATATGTCGAAAAGATCTAGAAAAATCTTAGCTTCGGGGGGAGCCCAACAAACAATTAAAGTTGTAACGACGAAACCCCAACTAGAAAGAATTTCTTAAAAGTAACCGCAACGTACTCCCGCTACGTCTCAGTATACCATACAGCGACGTTATAATTCCCTAAGTGGGGAACCAATTTCTGGTTATAACTACTTGGCTAAGTGTTTAAAGTCACTGTAGTAACAACTACACTACTACGTCGTAGCCAGGTATCTACTACGTCGTAGAGGCTGTTTTTTTTCCGTAATGGCATAAAAGTTGCAATGTAGTTGCAAATAATATAATCGTTTCTTTTTGGTAGAATTGTTACACAATATGGTGGACACAACAGTAAACAGACTCGCTTAGTTTTTTTGTTTGGTTATGGTTATAATATGAACTATGTTATCCAAAAGTGTGAGAATTTACGAGCAGAGGATCAAAATTCGAGTGCGACGCAAAGTTTTTTGTATAACATGCATTATATATATTGCAAAAAACCGGTGCGCCCGTAAAATTGAGCCGTTTTCTGGTAGCTGATGGAATTTTTGTGTTGTGATTTTGGAGGTTATGTTTTCATAATCGACAGTTAACTCCAACAAATGGTGCTTAAGAAGAGCATTTTTGGTAAGCTTCAACTAATTTGTTTATAAAATAGTATGGCTCTTTAAATGAGCTCATAAATCGACAACAAAAATATTAAATTTTCTTTCTTACATAAAAATATGGCGTCCCAAACTATATTCCCTGATAGCCGAAAAGGTTACTTGAAAGTAGTTGCGGCTTTAAAGTTGATCCAAAAAGTTATTTTGTCTACATTGTTACATCAGATGTTACTATGATGACACAAACTTTTGTGGTAAAAATTAAAGTTATAATGTAGTTGTCGGATACACTTGTTTGGGACTCCAATGAAGCTTAACTTTCTAGTGGTAATTAAGTAGGATATAAAAGTCAGGACGACTACGCAATAACGACTAAAAAGAAAGTAAAACTTTAGCAACGTCCTATTGTGGTAGAGAAGACTATCAGAATCGACTATCAAGAAACAATCCTATGAAGTAGTTTAGAGGGTCGTTTTTACGAAACATCTACTATTTCCTGATACTAAATAGTAGTTAGAACTAAAAAGTAACAAATTTTGGTTGGGATCACCACATTTCTACTATAAGAAAGTAGCAAAGCCTTTAGAACATGTAACCGCTACTATAAATGTTAGTTGGGAGGGGGGGGCAGTGGACTAAATAACATTTAAATATTTCAAAAATAATTATTATATTTTTATTTTAGCAAGCATTTGCTCTGAGCATTTTTCACCTGGATGTTTTGAAATCCCCTTAAGACAAAGGTTGCTTAATTATAACCCAAAAAATACAAGAATTTTAAAAGTAGGAGCATTGCCAACTTTAAAACTGCCGCTGAGAAAAGCCCTTGATAGGAATGAAGGTTCTGAAAGATCAAATAGGATAACGAAAAGATGGAGAAAAAAAGAGGTCGATGAAATTGTGAAATCTAGTTTTGAAATCGATCCCTTAAATATTACTACAGTAGTACCAGAACAACCATCGACAAGTAGAGCAACTAGCGACACTACTGATATGTAGGTTTTAATAAAAAGTAATTTTGTAAGTCCTCATAATATCTTATTTTATTTTTAGGGTCATGCAGAACTATGACGGTAAAATAAAACAATTGGAAGAAAAGATTGCTTCATTGCAAGAAAAAAACCAGCAATTACTAAATAAAATTGAAGAGAAAGATTCTAAGGAAAGAAATATAAAAGATTCATTGCAGATGATATTCAGCCCAGGCCAAATAAAAAGATTATTAAATCCTGAAAAACATTTTTCTCGCTGGATTCCTGAAGATATTGCATCTGCAATATCTTTACGAAGCGTAAGCCCTAAAGCTTATAAATATTTAAGAACAAATGGTTATCCTTTACCAGCTTTATCGACATTGCGAACATGGGCGGCAACCTTCGATTTAAAACCTGGACTTTTAAAAAGCGTTTGTTCTTTGGTAAAAGGAACAGTAATGAACTTAAGTAGTCAAGATAAACTGTGTGTTTTGTCATTTGACGAAATGTATGTGAGTAATCGAATTGACATCGAAAAAAAACAAGAAGAGAAAATTGGACCTCATAAAAATTGTCAAACTGTCATGGTGCGAGGTTTATTAAAAAATTGGAAGCAACCTGTATTTTATAAATTTGATCAGACAATGTCGCCTGATATCCTTAAAACTATTATTAAGGAGCTCTTTAATATAGGACTGATTGTAGTTTCGATAGTTAGTGACTTGGGTCCTGGAAACATGTCTTTATGGTCGCAACTAAATATTGGACATACAAAAAATTGCTATTTTATCCATCCTTCTGACAGCAACTTAAAAATTTTTGTGTTTGCAGATGTGCCGCACTTAATTAAACTAGTAAGGAACCATCTTTTAGATCAAGGGCTCAATGTAAACGGAAAAAAAATTGATAAAACATGCTTCAAAATTTTGCTTGATTGTTCAATTTCAGAACTAACAATAGCTCATAAGTTGACAAAACATCATTTAGAAGTTACAGGAAGCGAGAGGCAGAGAGTTCGACCAGCAGTACAGCTTCTTTCAAATTCAACGGCAAAAGCTATCACATACCTTGGGGAAAATGGATTTCTACCAGAAAACTCATATTGGCAGGATGTATCAGAGTTGTGCCAACTTTTTAATGACTGGTTTGATTTGTTGAACTCTAGAAACAAATATTCGGGTTGCATAGAAAAAAATGCTTTCGGTACAAACTTAGAAGCCCAACAAGATCTGCTTAATCGTGTAACCAATCAGGTATCATCTATGATTGTTGGAAACCACAAATCTATGATTCAATTCCAAAAGGGCATTTTGTTGACAAACAAATCCATGACAGAACTTTATAACTATGTACAGTCGACATATGGTGTCGAATATATTTTGACTTCAAGGCTCAATCAGGACGTTTTAGAAAACTTTTTTTCATACATACGTGGGATAGGCGGTGCTAACGATCATCCCAGTCCACTAGAATATCGATACCGGTTAAGATGGTATATTCTGGGAAAAAATTCTGCAGCAATCTTTACATCAAACACGAATACTGAAGATACCTTGGAACCCTGTTTACTTAAGGCACTAGAAAGACAATCACAAAATGAAGTAACCGAAGAGCTTTGCTTAACAAATAATATTCTTTCTAATCTAGGACAAAATATGACAATCTCTACAGAGAATAAGCCAGATGACTTAGAAGAGAGCATGCTGAAGGAACTCGAATTCATTGATCCACCCTATAACGAATCACAATACGAGTTACATATTTTAGATCCAGAAAAAGAAAACAGAGGCGAAATTACTGATTTACTCAACACATTTGAGATCAAAGAGACAGTCCATGAAGAAGCCTTAAAATATATAGCAGGCTATGTTGCACATAGGTTTAGGGGTAGATATGACTTAGGGGTGGAAACAAAAAACATTGAAATTGACCCAAAAACCCGAAATTGGCTTGGTTTCATTTCTAGAGGAAATCTTTTAAATGCCAATGAAAACATGTTACAAGCTACAAGAATATTAGATTCTGAATTTAATATTATGCACGGGACATCCTTATTAAATGGAAAACATCTATTTAAAACACTAGCCGAACGCACTCTAAGCAAGCTAGCAGATCCTTCAGATATTCCTTACGAGGTCCTTTTATGCTTAGCAAGAACTAGAACGTACATTAGGCTGCGAGATTTGAATCGTAGAATTAGTTTCGAAAATTGCAAAAGGCGTTTAGAAAAGAAAATGTCAAAAATAACAAACAAAAAAAATGAGAAAAATAAAAAAGATTGTTAACTAAAAATATAAATTGTATTTCTTTTTCAAAAATCCCCTACAAAAATTTGTCGGCAAAACTTTTTTTTTGAATCTGAGGGGTAATTTTCTGTAAATATGTATAGAATAAAAAAATCTTCAAAATGGTGAAATCACTTATTTGTAAAAAACATTCCCCCTAATTTTATATTAGAGATTTTCACAAATAAAGTATGAATGGTGAGCTTTAAAAAGCTCACCCTGTATAAAACTCTCGATAAAAATCTTATAAAATATCCTAAAACTTTTCTAAAAAACACAATATACAAGATTTTTAGACAGGGTTATAAAAAACGTAGGATTGTCTTTATTCAATTAATGAATTGATATACTTAATAATTATGGGTAAAGCGTTTCTTATATTTTTAACTTCAATACTTATTCCATAAAACCCTAAATTGAAATAAAATATAAATATTAGACAATATGCCTAATAACTCAAAGATTGAACTGGTACAAATACGCCACGAAAAAAAAAATAATAAAACAATCATCAAATACCATTATAAATTCACGCGATACCTGCTATTCTGCAACGCACGTGACGTCACGGAGCGCGACAAGGACAGGCAATCGATGCGCACTGACATACCGTGTGTGAGTGTATCGTGATCAAAACGAATTTTATACTTCACACAAAGGTATGTGTGCCTAACTTGCGAGTGTCAGAAGGAGAGGGAAGAGTTGATTTTGGTTGTTTTCCTACTTACACAAGGTTGCATCTCTAGACGTACGTTTCTGTGTGTTTCACGTCATCAGTAGAGAACAGCAAACCCAGGTAAGCTAATTTTAACCAAAACCAACTCCTATATATGAACTACTCGCGGCGGTGCAATGCGAGTAAATTACAAGTTGTTGCGCCATCTAGCGGACTGGCTCGAGCACTCGAAAGTTTAAACACACTGGCATCGTCTTGTCTGAGACGCCGAAGCGCCATCTATGACAAGTTTCGTCCATTAATGTGGTATTAAAATCACGTAATCACGTAGCAACTAAAAAGCCGTACTGCCCGAAGCATATGCAAAGAAGAAAGATGGAAAACGTGCTGTGTGTGGATCGATAAAAATCAAAACGAATTTTATACTTCACACAAAGGTATGTGTGCCTAACTTGCGAGTGTCAGAAGGAGAGGGAAGAGTTGATTTTGGTTGTTTTCCTACTTACACAAGGTTGCATCTCTAGACGTACGTTTCTGTGTGTTTCACGTCATCAGTAGAGAACAGCAAACCCAGGTAAGCTAATTTTAACCAAAACCAACTCCTATATATGAACTACTCGCGGCGGTGCAATGCGAGTAAATTACAAGTTGTTGCGCCATCTAGCGGACTGGCTCGAGCACTCGAAAGTTTAAACACACTGGCATCGTCTTGTCTGAGACGCCGAAGCGCCATCTATGACAAGTTTCGTCCATTAATGTGGTATTAAAACCACGTAATCACGTAGCAACTAAAAAGCCGTACTGCCCGAAGCATATGCAAAGAAGAAAGATGGAAAACGTGCTGTGTGTGGATCGATAAAAATCAAAACGAATTTTATACTTCACACAAAGGTATGTGTGCCTAACTTGCGAGTGTCAGAAGGAGAGGGAAGAGTTGATTTTGGTTGTTTTCCTACTTACACTTTTAGTTGCTACGTGATTAAAATATTTTTCCGCACTAGTGCGGAAAAGTGGCACTTTCCACACTAAAATGCGTGCGGAATAGTGGACTTTTCCGCACGCTTATAGAAAAAATAAATTTTCGAATCGTCGGGAAATTACGTCTGCTGCAAGGTGACTTGGTGGATCCCTAAAAATCGAGCAGCAAGTGCAATATACCTGCACTACCGACACCCCTCAATAGATGGCATGGTTGCTGTAGTAGTTTCTCACACTGAATTTGAATTTCACGTTGCACCAATTATTGAAGGTGCGTGCAAATAATTAAGCCTATAGGCATTATTCTTTGGATAAGTGTGTACCTAATACTACGATTTTTTGGACGATTAGTTAAGGCGTATCTTTCAAGGTTGCTAAAATACCGAACTACCCTGCCAAGTTGATAAAAAAACCGGACAGGTGGCAACCCTGAGGTTACCACTTGTTTTCGGAGCATTAAAGTTATTTCTCACCTATATCTGCATTGTACTTCAAGAATATTTTATTAAACTTAGAGTACTTTTAATGTACTTGGAGTACTTCGAATGTACTTAAAGTACCTTAAATGTACTTGAAGTACTTTGAATATACTTGAAGTACTTATACTTGATAACATCAAGTACATTTCCAAGTACGTTGCTAAAAGTACTTCAAGTACCAAGTACAATTACCGGATTGTAGATGTACTTCAAGTACAGTACTTGCAGTACTTGTAAGTACTTGAAGTACAATTTTAAGTACTGTACTTGAAGTACCTGTCAATTCTGGCTTAGTTAAAGAGGGGCACAGCGGAAATTCTGGAACACGTACTCAGGGCTACGCCATTGATTAAGGTCTATATAAAATAATTCTCCTTTAATTTTAAATTACTTTTTCTATTTTGTAATAGAAACCGATTAAAAATGTGTGTATTATTTAAACACGTTAGTTTATTTATTAAAATTAAACCCTGGTTTTTAGTGCTAGGACTTAAGTAAATACTGCTGTGTAAATAAATTAAAATGTGTGTTAGTTGTGGTTTTTAAATTATTTTTTTAATTTGGAAAAATATAAAAGACTCGTAAAAGTTATCGCTTTCATTCAGGACGATCCAATTTAGACCAAAGAAAGTAACAATTTAACTTTTTGTATTGGATTTTCTTTTAAATTTTTTTATTAACGACACCAAAGCACACTATATAGATATACACTGTGACCAAAGTGTAGCAAATACCTATACTCCTCGCCAAAAAAGTTACAACTCTATGAAACATGGGCGCACCTAAAGGTGGGGGCTTTGGCACGTCCTACAAAAAGATTTTTCAAAAAACTCTGATAGTTACGCGAAATGTCATTAGCTGTATACAGAGGGTGATCAAAAAAAAATACTCTGCTATTATATGGGCACCTAAGCTCACACTAGATACTATAATTATAGTGTACGTGTAAGCTAATATATATAAAAACTGTAATATATTTTATTCAACTCCAGACTCGAATACCTTTCGTTTGATACCACACAAGCCATGTTTTGACCTCTACTCAATTTTTTTAATTTACCCCCACCCTTTTTTTACAAACTAAAATGTATTTTATTTAACTCCAGACTCAATTACCTTTCGTTTGATACCACACAAGCCATAATTTCATTTAAAACCTAATTTTTGACATTTACCCCCACCCTTTTTAAAAAATAAACCAAAATGTATTTTGTTTAATTGCAGACTCAATTACCTTTTGTTTGATATCACACACGCCATATTTTCACATAAACTCCAATTTTTAAAATCTACCCCCACCCTTTTATTTGGCAGACAGACATACAGACAGACAGTCTGTCTCAAAATCATCTGAAACGCAAAGATATATAAAAATTTTGGAAATCGGAGCAACTTGTTTTTTTCGAGAAAAAATTAGGATCACCATAGCTCACACTACTATAGTATAGTAGTAGTGTGAGCTAACACTACTATAGTATAATAGTAGTGTGAGCTAACACTACTATAGTATAGTAGTAGTGTGAGCTAATACATTGTAAACTTTCTCGTTAGGATTTCGACGGTTCCAGCATAGTTGCTAACTACTATTAGTAGTGGAGGGGTGACTCGTAGGTCACACATTCCTCCACGAGATGTCTTGCCGCTTTTTCTACCTGTCCACAGACTGGGTTCTCGGCTCCTATATTACCTTTTCGTCTCGATCTTAGCAACCATCTAACTGGTCGCTTTTTGTCGGTCTACGAATTTTCTGGTCTGTCTAAAACCTTGTTGAGTTCGCTGTGCACTTCTGTAGTTGATTTACATTTAACATTCAAGATGGCGGCCGAAGTTTGAATAAAAAAGTTATTTTTTCATTCTTGTTTCTCAGAACTAGTATTGCCCTGTAGTATATCAATTTATACTAAATACGGGTCGTTTATTTTAAAAATTCCATAACAAATGAGATATCTCTAATAAATTCCCAGATGGCGACGTTTAAAATATGAAAACAACAGTATTTATTCAATTTGGTAAAATCTTTTACCAAAAAATTTAATTATATTTACTTTCTAAAGATGGCGGCGAAAAAAGTTATGAAAAAGCATTTTTGTTTTTTTTTCGCAGGTTAAGGAAAAAAACAAGACGTCTCGTTAAAAAAACACAGACTTTTCAAAAATGTCAAAAAAGTGACCAAATTTTATTGAATGAATCTCCGTTAATATTGATTCAGGGCTATCAAAATGGACGGGCCACGATCCTCCACTTTGTTGACGTCACATCCGAGGCTGATTTTTTTTTTGATGGTCACGTTACGACGCAGCTGATTCTCTTTAAAATATTGAAGTTGGAATGACGGTTCATGGATATTTGATTTTTTTTAAATAAAGCCGTTTTTGAGATTGTTTTTACTTTATTCTGGCAGAACAATTTTTTTTAAATGTATAGTAAGCCCTAATTCATAAGCATAAGCATAAGCTCACACAAAACTTAAGTTTAAAGCAGAAGCGAATGTGACAATCACATATGACAAAGTCAAATACATGTCAAATATAACAGTTGGCATGTGGTACATGGCGGGTAATTTGAATTCAGAATAAGGAATGCTAAATCTTGAAGATTTTAACCTTTTAATCATGTTGCTTCCTTACAAACCTTTGGTGGAATATCGGGATGGTGTCTGAGAATATTTCACTGAAATTTTGCGGAAATCTGTAGTCCCATTTTGAAAATATCATAAAAAAACGTCTGACCTCCCATAAGACCCAATGTAAAATTCAGCCCCGGGAGAACAGCTGATTTTTTCCAGGTCGTGGCCTCTATTTTTATGTTGGCCTTAATTGATTTAAAGAACCTCCTGTCAAAAATGACATATTTCAAACACTTATATGGTTTATTTTTTTAAATAAAACACCCTGTATTTTAATTTTTTTAGTCGATATGGCTCCTTTTTCTGATTTCAGAAATATATAATATGTTGACATTTAGTCTAGCCGTTATTGAAATATTTGCATTGTAAAAACCTAATTAAATTCATTAACGAAATTAAAATACATATACAGTGAAACCTCCCATAAGCGGACACTCACGGTTCCGTCGATTTTGTCCGCTTATTGGAGGTGTCCGCTTAAGAGAGGGAACTGCGAAATTTTGAAATATATTTATTAACAATTTCCGCTGCTTGAGATTTTACGATATTAAATTTTTCGGCGATCTTTCCTGCTGATAGATTCCTTCTCCCAAACGTTAACAACATCCATTTTTCCACATAACCTAAGAAGTTTTTTTACTAGGCGCCATTTCAAAGAGATTTATTTTTACCTAACTGAACAATAAACATAGCAGTCCCGCCCAATAAAATAATGTTGCAAATACGACAGATGTATTTCGTCTCCGCATTAAAACGGAAAGAGGTAATTCCCCGGCTGCAGAGTGCATTGTTGCCAACATACTACATAATATTTATGTCCATGTCGTGCAGCGCTCCGTCAACAAAACATTGTCCGCGTCCGGTTAATAGAGTGTCCGGTTATAGGAGGGAATTTTGCATGTAAAAACATAGGCAAAAGCTTGGTTCCAACAAATTTGTCCGCCTAAAGGGAGTGTCCGCTTAATAGAGGTGTCCGCAAGGAGAGGTTTCACTGTATATGTCAAAAACGGCTGAGCCAAATGTCAACTAATTATATATTTTTGAAAACATAAAACGGAGCCCTATCGTTAGGGTGAAAAATAAACCATATGTCAAAAATTTGACAAGTGTTTGAAATATGTCACTTTTGACATCAGATTCTGATGATTCAGGCAAAATCCTTTAACTTTACTAATTTAGTCGTTAGTGTCAGGTCAATATTAACGGAGATAGCTTTTAAGTAAAAAATGGTCAATCACTCTGTATGGAACATATGCCAAGTTTTTTGACATTTTTAAAAAATCAGTGTTTTTCTTAATGTCTTGTTTCGTCCAGTTTTTTTCAAGTAAATGAATTGTATTTTTTTGAACATTATAATTTAAAACTAGCTTAGAGTAATTTAAAATTAAATTTTTTGGTACATAAAATTACCAATATAAAAAATACTGTTGTTTTAAAAATATGTAGAACGCCGCAATCTTAGATTTTATCAGCCATATGTCATTTATTATGCAATCAGAAACTCTTACTTAGTACAAATTCATATACTACACGGCAACAATAGTTCCGTCAAACCAGGTCTATCGAAATGGACGGGCCACGATCCTCCACTTTGTTGACGTCACATCCGGGGCTGATTTTTTTTTGATGGTCACGTTACGACACAGCTGATTGTCTTTAAAATATTGAAGTTGAAATGACGGTTCATGGATATTTGATTTTTTTTAAATAAAGCCGTTTTTGAGATTGTTTTTACTTTATTCTGGCAGAACAATTTTTTTTAAATGTATAGTAAGCCCTAATTTTTCATAGCCGCTTCAATAGCTCACACAAAAATTAAGTTTAAAGCAGAAGCGAATGTGACAATCACATACGACAAAGTCAAATACATGTCAAATATAACAGTTGGCATGTGGTACATGGCGGGTAATTTGAATTCAGAATAAGGAATGCTAAATCTTGAAGATTTTAACCTTTTAATCATGTTGCTTCCTTACAAACCTTTGGTGGAATATCGGGATGGTGTCTGAGAATATTTCACTGAAATTTTGCGGAAATCTGTAGTGCCATTTTGAAAATATCATAAAAAAACGTCTGACCTCCCATAAGACCCAATGTAAAATTCAGCCCCGGGAGAACAGCTGATTTTTTCAGGGTCGTAGCCTCTATTTTTGTGTTGGCCTTGGTCAAACAAGAATGAAAAGATTACGTTTTTATTTAAACTTCGGCCGCCATCTTGAATGTTAAATGTCAAATTTACCCTTTTTGCAGCTTTTTCTTAAAATACCCTACAAATTTACTCAATTAATAGCGCCACTTTTTTCCCTATTTAACCAAGATTACATGCTTACGGTTTCCGAAATTCACATAAATCCCCAGTTTTATCTGGGAAACATGATATTAAGGAACACACTGTATTTAATGCCCTTTTTATTCTTTAATAAGGGAGAGTTTTAACAAGGTTTTTATTTTGCTTTTAGAAAACTTAGACTTGGAATTCGAGGACGAATCGCCAGATGAAGAATACTCCACAGACTTGGAAGACAAAAAGACTCTTAGGAATTTTAGTATACAACCACCTTACACTGAGGAAAAGGTTACCCAACTGATCGAGATTTATAGAAAACATAGGGTAAGGTCTTTTTGCTAAACATCATTGTTCATACCAGTGGCGTATATACGGGGGGGGGCCTGGGGGGCCCGGGCCCCCCCCGAAGCTAAGATTTTTTTGGATATTTTCCACATATTTCATGAATACAAACATAAAATAGCATAAAATACAGCTTCATGAGGCTCGCCCCCCCCCCCCCCAAAACTGTCTCGGGCCCACCCCGAAACTTTTTTCTATATACGCCACTGTATCATACATATGGATTCATAAATAATGTGGCAAAAATGTCGCCAGAGTTAGTTAAAGCTTTCTTAAAGATTTGGCACCAAGAAGACTCATTTCCCATTTTGTATTTAAGAATTGAAAGTAAATGGTATTGGGCGTGTGAATCCCTCTTGCAGCGTATAAGAGAGACTTATGAATTTTAGTATACAACCACCTTATGCCCGGTTTCCACCTATGCGTGCCCACCCTGATTCAAAAAACGCATGAGGGTGGAAACTAGGCTTTACACTGAGGAAAAGGTTACCCAACTGATCAAGATTTATAGAAAATATGATAGTCCACAACAGAGTATCTTATTTTCAATGGAAAACTCTGTTACTATAGTTTGTTTTGGTTTATTTTGGCGGTTACGTCATGACATATTTCCATTAGTTTAAATGATAAAATGCCAGTGACGAACCGTCATTATAAAAAAACCGACTATATAGAATATACAGACTTAAGGATTTTACGATTTTCAAGATAATAGCTCGGTTCGGTTCGGTAATCGCCCCCCCGTCCCAGTTCCCGAAAATATATCTTTTGTTTTTTTTTTTGTTAAGGGCGTAGTCAGTGCAAACACTGAAAACAAGAGATCCCTTTGAAATGCATGTGCTCACTGAACCGTTTTCTAAACATAACATCAGGTGGCACAGCAGTCTTTCTGTGTAGTTACTACATCTCCCTTCCGCTCTGGCGATTAGGAGTTCCTGCATATCATCTAATTTCTCTTTGTTACTTTATTTTGTCGTGCTCCTTTACTCTCATTACTGACTAAAAAGACCTTCGTCTTGTGAAGACGTCTAGCAATACTTCAATACTATCAAGCCGTTTGATATCAAACAATTTCTATTTTTACTCTAGTATTATTGTTTGTTATGAGTGTTCATCTTTACTTTTATTATCCATTATTTCTTTGATAAATTGGTTACCTACCTTCCAATTATCTTTGTTTTTTACAAAAATATATCTAAGGCATAAAGACTGGTAGCTACTACAGATAAGTTCTGGAAATAAGCGCACAGAAAAAGGCGCAGATAAAATATACTCAGAGAAAAAAGCGCACACGAAAAAAGCACTAAATAAAGCGCTTAAAGTCAAAAAATTTTTTTGGACATTTTATCAGAACTATAGTTTTTCGAAGCGCCAGTTTTAAGTAAATTGCGGAAAACATTTGCTTGATATATTTATTATTATGAGCCTTAATCACAGTTTTTTGTTATTATCTAAGAAACGATAGCTTCTTTAAGAAGTTTCTGGTTACAACAGAAATTATTGGGAATGATCCGTTAAAAAGTTTGCATTTTTGGAAAATGTCATACGAAAAAAGAGAATGTTTTTTTTTTATTTGAATTATTTTTAACAACTTTTTGCCGTCAGCTAATCTTCTAGACCTGATTTCTTCCCCGTGGACGGGATAGGTTTAGGTTTAGTTAGGTTTTAAGATAACGTTTTTATGGTTAAGTTAAACCTTATTTTTACCGTCAAGACCAAGGGCGGAAGAGCTAATTTAACTATAAAAATAAGGAAAAATAAAACAAACTTCCATTAAACTTCTTTATCTAAATACACAACTGACGCATCTAACGCGGACTTTACCGATAGATCGGTGAACTATTTCTACACTTTATGGTTTTTACGTTTTATATTTTTATACGGTATTTTTTTATAAAATATTTATTAATTTCAATTTTTACATACCGTTGTAATTTTTACCTTACCTATTTAAATTCTGTAAAATCATCGCTACAGCAAGTCGTCTGTCTGTGAAAATAAAATGACGTTGTTAGGGTTTTGGTCTTTCGAGTCAGATCACCGGCACACAGTGGAACGTTTGGTTAATCTAGGTGGACTTGGTTAAGTACTATAAATGAACATTTCAGCTACCCACAATTAAAGTGCACATTCCATACATCCTAGATCCAAAATATTGTTTTTGTATCCCCTCTGGTTGTCAAGATATTTGCATTGAAAATTGCATCTTAAAAATTATCTGCTTAGACATTTTAATCTTATGTGTGGGCAATGCTTTAAAACAATATTGTTTTTTCCGGCTTAGTAGGCGCTGGAGAAAAACAAGTGCTAGAAATCTTTAGAGTCACATGTCCTTACGACTAGAGTAGCATTTTGACTGTTATTTGTTATTGCTGCAGTGTTTTATTTTCTATGATTTTTAAAATTCGCTGGTGTTTTGGTAAGGAAAATTTTATTCTTATATAGTTTTTGTTGGACTAAAACTAGTTTGTTAGAATTTGTTGATGTTAGTTTTATTATTTTCTAATTAACTGAAATCTCTACTTTATGACGCAGTTTTGAAGTTTTGTCGAATTTTGACGTAACTTACTTAATTACTACTTAATTAATTTGTTTGCCTGCAACTCTAAAAATGAAAAACGTATTATTTGTTTCTCTCGTATCTCGGTAGATGGCGCCTCTTGCTATAGTTCGCTCACTAATTACATTTAATTAGAGACAAAACCGTCTGATTAACTTCGCAAGATTTGTCACTTGACCAGCAGTGTTCTGAGGAGTCCCATAAGGACGAAACGGTTAACTGTCAACACTTATTAGGTGTCCATTAGATCTTGGACCCCCGTGAGGTTAAGCTTTCAAGCTACCCACGGAAAAATATAAGGGAAACAAAAAACTCCTTTTTGCCCGATTAGCCATGAAACTTGTTTGATTTTGCGTTTAAAAACATTTTGTTTAATACCTTCACAAATGTGCCCTTTGGAGATTTTCTAACCTTAATTCTTCGTGCAATTTTCTCTTTCAGGATGGGTCGGTGTGTCTATTTGTCTACAGGGTGTCCAGTTAAAAGTAACTACATAAAGCTTTATAGGAATTTCTGAAACAGTATCACATACGATATTGGTTAAAAAGCAAAAAAGTGGCGCTATTGCGAGCCTAATCAAATCCTGTGTCGAAGTTAAAAATATCTACAGGGGGTTTTAAAATAATGTCCAAACACTTAAAATTGTGTGTGTGTGTGAAAAATAAAAAATATTGTCGCCATCTTTTAAAAAAATTGAAGAAAACTATATAAATAAGACTAGGCCAACCAAATGACGTTAGCGATATTTTCAAGGACTTAAAATTTTTCAAAAGTCACAATTTTTAGTTTTTCTTAATATTTTGAAAAAAGTATACATGCAGCAACTAATTGGATTCGGAATAGCGCCACTTTAGGTATTCGAAGAAGCGTTTGAGACAGAGGACCTTTTGAAACTGAGGTGGCCTGATATTCGGCCCTTTACAGTACAGGAGACAGGCAGATTCCTCAGCGAAGGAAGGACGCAGTAGGGAGTTGCCCGGGGGTTGGAGAAAAGGGCGCTTTATGTGCCTAGTCGCCAGGCCCAGAGCCTACCCCACACTACTACTACTACTACTAATTTTATCTGAGTTACGCTGTATCTATGTGTATGGGTCCATTCTTAAAGTACGTAACGCTCATGGGGGGAGGGGGGTTATTAAGCTTGCGTTACATTTTCATGATTCCTTAATGTATTCTTTCTTAAAAATGCAATAAGGAAGGGGAAGGAGGGGTTACGTAATTTAAGAAAATGCCCTATGTATGTCTGTATGATGAGTTCTTGAAACTCTCGAAAAGTTGGCCTTCACCGAATTTTTCTAAACAGTAACGCTTGACTCTGTAGCAAGCTTAAACAAGCTTAATAAAAATGAATTTGCCCAAAGGGAACCTTTTTAAGGTTAAAAAAATCCAAAAAATTAAGTTTTAAACGGAACGAGTTATTAATATGCGCTTTTAGAAAGATGAATATATATTTTTCTTGTCTTTTTTTGTGTCAGATTAAGCAACTACTTAAGCACAGTTTAGTTTGTAAGGTAATAATAAAAATATTTTTTATACACTACAAAAATTTTAAAATTTTTTGTCGAGTACCGCGCAGGGAATTAAATTTTTAACTTAATCCTGTGTGGGTGTGTTTCCACTGTATAGTTATATATTTTTGTTGCAGACAATGCCAGAAATTCCAAGACAATAATTTTTACAAGTCTGGTTGGATAGCCTTTCACATTTTTAATTTTTTTACATTTTACAAGTTTAAAGATAATGCCACCCGATAAACATTTCCCATTATAATTTTAGGGGTTCGTTTCACTTCGGGTAAGGGGTGAGACTTTTAAAATTTTTAATGCATTTAATGAATGTCTTTCATATAGTGATGGATGAGACCGGAATGTTTTTCTTGATCGTACTTTACCGTCTACAACGCCTGTATTTCAATTTTTCTGAAACACCCTGTATATTGCAAAACTGTTTTATTTAAATTCCTTCTTGCAAAAACTAGAGCGAATATATACCGTTACTTTATTGTTGTTGCTGAAACAATTTTCGTTAAAAACATACAGTATATGTACAAATCTTAAAATCGTTAAAATCTAAATCAGATCTTCAAAACGTTCCACTGTGCGGCGGTCATAAATGGAGGGACTATGAGGACCAGGTCCCCTCCCCCCCACCCCCGAAGCAATCTACTTGTACTTCTGGGTGGTCTTAATCATAGGATATGACCATCGCCGCCGCACATGGCGGTATTTTATACTGAAAGCTGGCCAAAATTATTAAATGACTAGCAAAAACTTATTTTTGTATAAATCAGCTGGAATACCCAAATTAATAAGGAAAATACAGAGTTTTTGTCCAAATAGCTCATTATACAGTTTCAAAGACCAGTTTTAAAAGTATGTAAATATCATAATTTTTTGATAACAAAATATACACGTTATATTTCCAATAAAAATAAGTAAAAAATAAATATATTTTTTATTCAAAACCATTATATGTTCTTAAGTAAGAAATTCAAAAAAGTCGCATTATAATTTTCCATTATTAAAGGTAAAGAAAAAAATCGTAAATATTCCAACCGGAACGTTCCGGCACCAATTCTTACAAATTCATATACAAAAATATATGCTTTCTTAGAAAAAATGAGAACTTGAGCTCGGAAGAACCCTAAAGTACACCAAAACTTTAATTATTTTTTGTACTTATAATTGAAAAAAAGTAATTTATGTATAATTATTTAAACTCTTTGTAACCGTGTTGTTAAGGATCTGAGGGTACTTTTTATTAAATTAGTACATCACATATACTTGCCTCCGTCACATCCATAAGAAAAATCAAAATTATTACTTGAAAATTTAAAAAGCTTTTTCTTTTTAGCAAAGTTTGCAATGCTAGTTATAAGAATAGGTCTGCTACAAAATCATCGAAATTCAGTGGCATCGTGTACCCGATTCTTATCATAAATACGTTAATCCATAAATTAAGAAAAAAGTTGTTTTGATACGCTAATATTTGATAATTGGAATTTTGGCAAACTTTTATCATAAAATACCGCAGTGGCGTATATAGAAAAAAGTTTCGGAGGGGGCCCGAGAAAGTAGCGGGGGGGCTCGACACCTCATGAGGCCGTATTTTATGCTATTGTATGTATTCATGAAATATGTGGAAAATATCTGAAAATATCTTGGCTTTGGGGGGGGCCGGGCCCCCCCTTATATACGCCACTGAAATACCGTTATGTGCGCCTGTGAGTCAGATACAAGATAGCAACAAAAAAGTAAAAATACTATTGGACCTTAAAATTTACTATAATATTTTGACTTTTTTTAGGACCAATTAGGTAAATCGAAACTCGTCTGCCGATTCCGTGTCGTAACTTTTATACCAGGTGTTTAAAATTTACGAGCGTAAATGCCGATTTAAAAACTCAACTTTAAAAACTATAAAATTTAAATTTTATTATAACTATTGAATTTAAAAATTCCGGAAAATTTTATCTATTCCTGCTTATAGCTTAGTTTATGACAATGGAATAAATTTATAATTCATAAAAATTGGTTAACATTATAAAAATTATGGTTGTCCACGTAAATATTTTTTGATTTAGCAAGTGCTTACATTTAGGCTGAAAATGGTTTCAGGGTAAAAAATAATAATTGAATCCTGAAAGAAAAATAATAATTAGGATCTATTTATTGGCAGTATAATAAATATGACCTTGCAACGATTGATACCTCAGCAGAAACGTCAAACTCTCGTTAAATAAACTGAAACTCCAGAACTAAATGATGTGACACCCAAAAATTAACATATTAGCTCACACTACTACTATACTATAGTAGTGTGAGCTATGGTGATCCTAATTTTTTCGAGAAAAAAAAGTTGCTCCGATTTCAAAATTTTTTATATATCTTTGCGTTTCAGATGATTTTGAAACTTTTTTGTTGCGCCGTCTGTCTGTCTGTCTGTCTGTCTGTCTGTCTGTATGTCTGTCTGTCTGTCTGTCTGTCTGTGTGTCTGTATGTCTGTCTGTAACGACCAACGCGCATAACTCAAAAACGGCTTGCCCGATTTTAATGAAATTTGGTACCCAGGCTGGGTTTTCGGTCGAGATGGTCCCATTTAAAAATGCAGAAAATCCACCAAACACAAGCCAAATAAAAGGGTGGGGGTAGATTTCAAAAATTAGAGTTTATGTAAAAATATAGCGTGTGTGATATCAAACGAAAGGTAATTGAGTCTGGAGTTAAACAAAATACATTTTAGTTTATTTAAAAAAAAAGGGTGGGGGTAGATTTCAAAAATCAGTGTTTAAGTGGAAATATGGCGTGTGTGATATCAAACGAAAGGTAATTGAGTCTGGAGTTAAACAAAAAACATTTTAGTTTTTAAAAAAAGGGTGGGGGTAGATTTGAAAAATTAGAGTTTAAGTCAAAACATGGCTTGTGTGGTATCAAACGAAAGGTAATTGAGTCTGGAGTTCAATAAAATATACTTCAGTTTTTAGTTATATTAGCTTTCACGTAGATACACTATAACTATAGTATCCAGTGTGAGCTTAGGTGCCCATAGATTGGCAGAGTATTTTTACTGGGGACGCTACATGGAGCTTTACACTGAAGTCCGGATGGTTTAAAATGACTAGAACTTTTTTTTTCAGCGTGCTTTTTTGTTAGGTATATGACTATCTTGTGGCTAATGATAAAGAAGACATGAAGTATATGATGAGAAAGTTAACAGAAGAATACCAAAAGTGGAGATTAACAGTGAACGTGGATAAGACACAGTACTTATGTATTTGAAATGAATCCAGTGAGTTAGTACTAGAAAATGGACAAACAATATCTCCATGCAATGAGTATGTATACTTGGGTGTCACATTTGATAAGACAGGAACTGACTGTAAAGAATTGGAAAAAAGAATAGTAAAAGCAAAAAAAGTTATTGGATGTCTTAACAGTATTTTATGGAGCAGAGAGATAAAAAAGAATGTAAAATTTTACATATATGAAACAATGGTCAAAAGCACGCTGTTGTATGGAATAGAGACTTGTCGCGTAACAGAAAAATACAAAACAAAAATAGAAAGTGTCGAAATGGATGCAATAAGAAGATCAATGAGAATATCTACAATAGATCACATAAGAAATGAGATCATAAAAGAAAGAATGGGAATCGAGGGAAGCATAACGGATGACATCACTAAAAGGCAACTGATATGGTACGGCCATGTACAACGGATGAACGACGAAAGATTACCAAAGCAGGTCCTAGAATGGCAACCAATAGGGCGCAGAAAAAGAGGGCGTCCTAAACTAGAATGGCAACAGTCAATCCAAAGATCAATGAGTCAAAAGAATCTGACAGAGGATGATTGTCAGGATCGAAGGAGGTGGAGAATAGGCGTCGGACAACGTAGAAAAACGTTCTAAACCGACATAGTAGTAGTAACATCTTGACGTAAAAAGGTCCTGTTAGAATCCACTAAAGTAAGCCATTTTCCAGATATTTGACTTTTTATTCAATACAGCATTGGAATAGTCAATTGAATGAAAAATTTAAATAAATAATAAATTAAAAGTAGTAGGTAATTTGAATATTCCCGTGCAGCATCGAACAAAAACCAAAATATCTCTAAAACGGCTTATTTTAGCGGATTTTACCAAGAGTATCTGTGTAGTTTAAAATTGGGAAAATTCTTTCTAAAGAAAAATATTATTCTATATTCTAAAGAAAAATAACTTCAAGTGAAGTTATGATAATCAGCCTTAAAAACAGTTTTTATAAATATCTCGGAAACTAAAGCTCCAAGAATGTTTTTGGTTATAACACAAATTATTGAGAAGAATGTGGTCTACTATATTCCAAAAACAGCATATTAATACACTGCTCTGTTAAAAAGTTAGCATTTTTAAAATTTTTAATTGTCAAAAACCGTCATTAGCATTAATGGATGTTGCCCAAAATCTAATCAGCTCGTTAGAGTGTCGAACACTAATTCACCTGAAAATTTTATGAAAATCGGTTTAGCGGTTTAGCAGCTATCGTGTTACGGACAGAAAAAAATACACACACACACACCCACACAGACACACCTACACACACACACACACACACACACACACACACACACACACACACACACACACACAA
This sequence comes from Aspidapion aeneum, assembly GCA_963576565.1. Classification (NCBI taxonomy): domain Eukaryota; kingdom Metazoa; phylum Arthropoda; class Insecta; order Coleoptera; family Brentidae; genus Aspidapion; species Aspidapion aeneum. Next base: position 8,468,626 of record OY755039.1, read on the forward strand.
TTTTATCCATCCCGGAATTCCATTAATTTTATAGATTCAAGATTGATATTGATTAATGAAATGGAAACCGATGAGAAAATGTCGGGGTATACAATGCGGCGTCGGCGCCGGCGCCGTGCGCGTCCTAGTAAACTTCACACGGCAAATTTTAAACGAATCATGTGTGAATATGAAATAAACGGATTAACATGAAAATTTAATTGAACTCAAAGTATCGACAATCGACACAAAGATTAAGTGCATTAAACGTTGCTGTAAAAATGTTCTTTATCCGATTATAAAGTATAAAGCATTGTAGCGTAAAAACCTTTACCCAATTTTAAATCCAATGTCGCCTTTTATAGCCGCATAGTCATTAACGAACAGCAACTATAACTGCAACCGCTACAGTAGCCAAACTCGCTAGTGTGAATCTGTTGCAAACCAGGTTCGCCAACTCACTTTCAGCGGATTAAAGTGCGTATACACCAAACTGCCCTCCAAATGCGCCACGTGCGCTCCTTCTTTGCGATCCACGGAAAACAGCAAACACGCATTTAAATGAAAACTCGACAACAAACGGCCGATGCCATCAAGAAAGCTGGTTTTCGGCTTGCAAGCGGCGCGCAACTTGAAAACACGAAAATAGGACAAATCAGTGTTTGCGCGCGGAGTGTAAAGGCCTTCACACACACAATTTACGTAATCCGTAGCATGGCGCATAGCGGGCTTTCAACCAATCAGCGATCGAATAGCAGCGGCCATATTGGATTTACGTAAGAAAAGTCCATAAGGTTGAACTTCTTACGCGTTATGTTTTTTTGTGTGTGATCGGCTTAAGCAGCGCGCGAGTGGCGCACATACAGCGCGTTCGCAGAGCAGTTTGGTGTAAGCGAACTCTTACAGGGAGCCGGCAGATGTCGGTTTTCAGAGCGAACGCGAAGAGATTTCCAGTTCGTCTGTATGCACGCTTGTCGTGCAGCCAAACAAATATGAATGCATGGGATAAAATCACGCCGCGAGCTCTCTTCGAACACCGGGGGTCGCTAGTTTGACGTAAAGCAAAAACATGACGATATTGATAAAGTAACGGTTACAGCTACGCTTATTATTGAAGTGTAAACTTCTTTAGGCGCGTTTAGCAGTTTTTTGTGGGTAGTGAATTGATCTGAGCCGTCAGGCTCGGCTATGTAACGCTCATTCGGTTCGATTCGGTTCGGTTAATAACTAACTTCTCATCGTATTGTATATATTTTGACCACAAAATTTTCCTTATTGTCTATTTCATTGATTGATTTAATCAAAGCAACAAAATAATATGAATATTTGCCTTTGCCATTATTTTTAAAAAGCGTTTCCTGAAAATTAGCATTTCCAGTTATGCCACTATCAAAGCAACGCAGCGACATTTTTATTATGGCTCGGTGTGGTAAATTGAAGAAAACAGAAATGTAAACACAGCAAGCCATTGAGTAAGCGACGCCTCCGCAGTAATAACACAGTGTATACTATATCTCCACTACGGTAATACCTATTTATGTATAGGTATAGGTCATAAAGAAAGCGTTCAAGACCCGCGGCGTGGAAATAAAAACGCGCGCCGTCAGACGAGGGTTCCTACATACCGAGGGCGTTCCACGCATTTAAAGTTTTATGACCGAGATGCATACTATTTTTTATTCACCGTCATGATTTTAGAAAAAACAATATTTTAAAAATATAACTAAAAAAAGTTTATGTATAAGTCTAGGAATATATCTGACAATAAACAAGTATTACAAAATTATAAATATAAACGGGCGGGCCTGTAAATTATTTTTTAATGCTTGCCAGCGCTAGAGTACTGCTTTACCGCCCGTGGGCTTGTTTCAACCACACGCATGGTTTAATCAAATACGTTTGAACATAAATATGGGGCATATACCGTAGCCAACGATAAAGACCGGCCATGGCGCGTTATAAGCAAGTCGGCGGTCACGTGATCTTAGGAGTTCCAGGATTCTTATTGTATTGCTTAATATATTATCTGTTTTTACACAAATTAAATAAATTTTTTGTTCTCATTTAGGAAAAAATTGAAAAAGATATTTTGCTGATGTATGTGTTTATTATAGATAAAAGAACTGAATCTATAAAATAAAAAATTATATAAAATTTGCACTCTAATATCTTCAGGTATATCAGGTACATAATATCGTTAGTTACTTCAAATCTATACAAGTCTTTTAAAATTGGACATAACAAACCTAAGCTTTAAATTTTTTAATTTCAAAAACACTCGCTAGAGTTATCTAAAGAAAATTTTTTAATATAATACATTTCACAATAATTTATTAAAAAGAAACAATTGATTTTGTGACTAAGTGAGATGGTTTTCACGTCCAATAAACTGAATATAGTGGTCGTCAATAATTTTTTGAAAAATTAACTAGCATAAAGTTTAATATATATTTCATTAATGTGTAAGTTAACTACGAAATCATGTTCTTTTAAAAGCTGTATCTTACTTTTTAAATATTGCACCCTACCGGAGAGATAACTATCTGTTAGCGATATTTTACAAATCAGTTTTGTTGTCTGATACTATGCAAATCAAGTTGGCCTTGCGTCTTGGCGTTTCGTCATTGTTTTCAATTGTTTAAACAATTTGACATTACGCTTTGATATGAAATTATTTTGCACAAAAGCGTTTTTAATTTTATTTTAAAATATGTATCAATGTTAAAATGTTACCGGGAAAGTAATGATATTCGACAGGGCGATGGAAACTTATATCTTCAAAGGTATTCCGAACGAAGACAACCGTATATGGATATATTTCCAAAGTTGAAAAGGAACCTTGTTCAGTATGGCTTTTTCAAAACGGCGGGGTAAAATATATGACGTTAGGAGGGACCGTGAGTTAGAGGAGATAGGCATTATTGGTGAGTTAGAACAAAATAATTTGCGATCATTGAGACAATTAGAAGCTGCCACAGGCATACCGAGAACTTCAATCCACCGAACACTTAAACGGAATAATTATAAGCTTTGAGGGGCGTCAGCTGAATTATAATTTTTCCAAACCAGGCTTACTATATTTTTGACTGTTTAAAATAATAAAAATACTGGAATGCCTTGACCTGCCTCAGCAGGAAATTATAGCGCACTAGAAATAAGTGAAAAAGCTGAATATCTCCTATACCGCTCAATCAAACTATGACATATGATACATCATTTTGAAAAGAATTCAATGGCGAATTTGAAAATTAATTACAATATATGCCATTCCATAAGAAAAAATGCAACTTTATGTCATATCTCAAAAACTAAAAGTGACAGTTAAAATTGAGTTTAGCGGGTGAATTCCTCCTGACATAGTCTATAAAATTGCAATTTACTCTAAATCAAAATTTCCACTAATAACGAAGTTATAGACCCCCTTTCAAAATGCAGACTTTTCAAAAAGCCTCCGTAGCTCAAAGACGAGACGATATTTCAAAATGCGGTTTTTACTATAAGTCTTCTCTTGAAATTTGAGCCTCGCAATGCGTGGTCAGTTTTTCTCTGTCTCCCCTAGAAGTACCTTAAACCCCCTAAAAGTGCCCAATTTGGGACACCCTGTACGTACAATACTTTACAGATGATTAAATTTTGGTCAAAATCCATTATTGCTAATAACAGTTTTTTGACAGTTTAAAATTCGAAAATATTCTAACTTTTTAACCAAGTATCGAATCAATATGCAAACCCAACAAACATTTAAAGTTGTAACGACGAAACCCCAACTAGAAAGAATTTCTTAAAAGTAACCGCAACGTACTCCCGCTACGTCTCAGTATACTATACAGCGACGTTATAATTCCCTAAGTGGGGAACCAATTTCTGGTTATAACTACTTGGCCAAGTGTTTAAAGTCACTGTAGTAACAACTACACTACGACGTCGTAGCCAGGTATCTACTACGTCGTAGAGGCTGTTTTTTTCCGTAATGGCATTAAAGTTGCGATGTAGTTGCAAATAATATAATCGTTTCTTTTTGGTAGAATTATTACACAATATGGTGGACACAACAGTAAACAGACTCGCTTAGTTTTTTTGTTTGGTTATGGTTATAATATGTACTATGTTATCCAAAAGTGTGAGAATTTACGAGCAGAGGATCAAAATTCGAGTGCGACGCAAAGTTTTCTGTATAACATGTATTATATATATTGCAAAAAACCGGTGCGCCCGTAAAATTGAGCCGTTTTCTGGTAGCTGATGGAATTTTTGTGTTGTGATTTTGGAGGTTATGTTTTCATAATCGACAGTTAACTCCAACAAATGGTGCTTAAGAAGAGCATTTTTGGTAGAGTTCAACTAATTTGTTTCTAAAATAGTATAGATCTTTGATATGAGCTCATAAAACGACAACAAAAATATTAAATTTTCTTTCTTAAATAAAAACATGGCGTCCCAAACTATATTCCCTGATAGTCGAAAGGGTTACTTGAAAGTGAGCCTAAGTTACGGCAACGTGTCACTTACGACTTTTATGTCGGCATTCCTTTTTAGTTCTAGATAACACACTCGAATTTCTACTCCTTCGTTGCAGAAACGTATTATTAACTAGCTTTCGCCACTAGAAAACGTCTACAGAGTGATAGGAACCACGCGATAAGTATAACTACTACCCTCAAGTTATTGGGGTGTCGCCACTTGTCATTTCCCGTTCCTGTCAACAACAACACCACTGCTTATAGGTTATGTACGAGCGTGAATTTGTGGTAGGTTTTAAAACAAAAACAAGATAAATTAAATTCCATTAGAACAATAAATGAAGTGCCAATAAAAAGAGTTTTTTAAAATGTAACACAGCACAAATTTAAGTTTATTCACTTCAAACCAAGCTTTAACCACAGAAGACCACGGTTCGGTCCGCTTTGCATAGTCAATATGTTATGGCTTTAACAACAGCACAAATTTGAAGAAAATCAAAAAGAATTATTGACCCAAGCTCAACACATAAAATGAATCACAGTGAGACACGACACGTCAGCAGAAGAGGCATAGATAAACGAATTCGGTTTAGTCCGCACAAGAGGGTTACGATGGCGATAGGGTGGTGCCACAGCAAAAACCACGAACGACCGTAAAGACAGTGAATAGAACAGCAACAAGTAGCGTAAAAGATTAAGGATGGAGATTAAGCATGGACCAGGGAATTCTTAAAATTCGGGTGCGGTACTCGATACTTTGGATCAATATTTTGCATTTTGATTGTTTTGCAAAATGGTCAAGCAATGAGCTCGAAAAATGGACTGCTCAAGGTAAATATTTGCAAAACTATTCCTAATATTCCCATATTATAAAACGAGCCACAAAAAGTAGGGTTAAGAATGTGTGCGACAAAGATGCGACTTTAAAAAGTCTACGTTTTCAAAGTAGAAACAGGAAGGAGAGATTACTTTAAAAGATCGACATTAAAAAAAAGTCAAAGTAGTTGCGGCTTTAAAGTTGATCCACAAAGTTATTTTGTCTACATTGTTACATCAGATGTTACTATGATGACACAAACTTTTGTGGTAAAAATTAAAGTTATAATGTAGTTGTCGGATACACTTGTTTGGGACTCCAATGAAGCTTATCTTTCTAGTGGTAATTAAGTAGGATATAAAAGTCAAGGCGACTACGAAATAACGACTAAAAAGAAAGTAAAACTTTAGCAACGTCCTATTGTGGTAGAGAAGACTATCAGAATCGACTATCAAGAAACAATCCTAAGAAGTAGTTTAGAGGGTCGTTTTTACGAAACATCTACTATTTCCTGATACTAAATAGTAGTTAGAACTAAAAAGTAACAAATTTTGGTTGGGATCACCACATTTCTACTATAAGAAAGTAGCAAAGCCTTTAGAACATGTAGCCGCTACTATAAATGTTAGTTGGGAAATATACTAAAGTTATAACTAAAAACTTCGTAGGGGCTTCTGTTTCTGATATATTTACAAAAACTGTTTTCAAGGCTGATATAGCAGCAGACATGCATCCATTTATTTTATAGCATTACTACCCATTTCAGAAATAAGGGTATTAAAATCGTTTTGCTTATTCTCTTGGCAATGCTGACCTATTCAAGCGTGCGAAGCCTTACAAAAAGATCCTGTCTGGGCATTTTTCCCTTTAAATAAAACTTCATGATATGCAAAAATTGTCCAGCCTTTAAAGTTGGCTAAAAAGCTCTGGACATTTTATAACACGGCACAGAAAAGCTTTTGAAATGAAACCGGCTGCAAAAAATTTAATATAGATAATTCGACGGATTTTTGTTCACCGATGCTGAATTAAAGAGGCGCGTAAATATAATACTGCAAAAATGTTATCGACTTTGCCCTGTGACTAAAAAATTTTTGCACTAAATTCCACTGTTAATACATTTTAGCTCACACCTATACTATATCTCCAGCAAGTTTTAAAAGCCAATTACGGACCCATTCACCAAGCGCGGATCTGTGTCAAATTCTAGGGTGGGTAATAATCGACGAAATTTTTTTTGTAATATATTGTTTTTTCTTAGGGGGGTACTTCTCCAGTTATCATTTTAATTATTAGGAAAAAGTGCATATTTTTTTTAGAGGGGGGGCTAATTACCCTGCGCGAGTAGTTGCAGGCAGGATTTGGCCCACGGACCGTAGTTTTAAGAATCCCTGCTCAAGACAATACTGAGTTTTGATCAAGTGATCAAACATCGAGGTTTTAAATTTTTTGCTAGAATTCAATACTTTTTTTTTAAATTCCCAAATTAATAAGGCATTTTAATTTTAGCTTGCTTTTATTTGCTTAAATGAATTTAAACACGAATTCGTGTTTTAGTTTGGGCTTAATTTTGTTTTTGTCATAATGCGGATTAAACCTATGTATATTTATAAACAAAGCATTGGGTTTTTGCACAATTTTTAAAATTGTCAAAGCATTCTCCGACGAATTGAAAATGATTAATATATTAGGTATGCCCTAGATTTATCAAATTAAAAAAAAAATATATTGCACGATATTACCCACCCAACACAAAGAAGGGAATTCGTGTTTGACCTTAATTTCATTTTTGTCATAATGCGGATTAAACCTATGTATAACTATAATCAAAACATTGGGTTTTTGCACAATTTTTCAAATTGTCAAAGTTTGTTCAGACGGATTAAAATTATTAATATATTAGGTATACCTTAGATTTATCAAATTAAAAAAAATATGGCACGATATTAGCCACATAACATAAAGAAGGGAATTCGTGTTCATAATTTTATTTTTGTCATAATGCGGATTAAACCTATGTATATGTATAGACGGTTTAAAATTATTAATATATTAGGTATACCCTCGATTTATCAAATGAAAAAAAATATGGTACGATATTACCCACATAACATAAAGAAGGGAAAGCTGAAATTACTTTTTACTCGATTTTGTTTATTAAAAAGTGTACTATTGTCACGTAATCGTAAACTTGTGTCCATAAATGTTTAAGTTGAGACATTATTTTTGAATTCGTCTGTACCTTGCATGAAATATAAACATGAGTCAGGCCGTTTTTAGGTGTAGCTTGCATATTTCGGATACAGTATTGTGTGGTACATCAAAATTTTCAAAAAAAAATAGCACAACACAAAACAACAACTCTGAAACCCCTCCAAAGATGTGGGGGTGGCATTTTTCAAAAAATGAAAACTCGGGTTAGTTTCACTTTGGTTTTTTAAACCCACTATTTTTCGGGCGGCAGATAAAAGGTCGAAAGTACAAAAGGAAAGAACAAAGTGTCGAAAAAATAAGGTCGAAAATACAAGGGGTCGAAAGTACAAAAGGTCGAAAGTACAAAAGTTCGAAAGTACAAAAGGTTGAAAGTACAAAAGGTCGAAAAGCAAAAGGTCGAAAATACAAAAGGTGGATAGTGCAAAAGGTCGAAAGTACAAAAGGTGGAAAGTACAAAAGGTCGAAAGTACAAAAGGTCGAAAAATAAAAGACTAAAACCTAATCAAGTCGAATTGCCCTGCCCAGCCGAGGTGGTCCAGGGGTCAAGGATAGTTGATAGTTAACCCGGTTAGGTTACTACCCCAACCTGACCAGGTTAGGTGTGTTTACAAAAAAAAACTATCCTTATCTCGTCAGGAAAGTTTTTTTTTTGATATACTAACCTAACCGGGTCAGGTTGGGATAGTAACCTAACCTATCCTCGGCCCCGGGTCCACCTCGACTGGACAGGATCTTTTATTTTTCGACCTTTTATTTTTCGACCTTTTGTACTTTCGACCTTTTGTACTTTTGACCTTTTGTACTTTCGACCTTTTGTACTTTCGACCTTTTGTACTTTCGACCTTTTATACTTTCCACCTTTTGTACTTTCGACCTTTTGTATTTTCGACCTTTTGTATTTTCGACCTTTTGTATTTTCGAGCTTTTGTTTTTCGACCTTTTGTACTCTCGACCTTTTGTACTTTCGACCTTATTTATTTTCGACCTTATTTTTTCGACCTTTTGTATTTTCGACCTTTTGTACTTTCGACCTTTTATCCGCCGCCTCTATTTTTCAGCATGTTTGTAAATAATTTGACTATCGATCCCCATAGGGGGAGTTAGCAGCCTCCCAAAATAGATCTAAAAACGTAATTTTTTTCGTTTTTTATAGTTCCTGGCAAAAACAGCCTTGAGAAATGCACCTTCTGCGTTTCAGTGTAGAAGGTGCATTCAAAAGTACAGAATCAGAGCTTTAATTTAGTGTATCGCTTACCTATGTTGTCTAAAAAATAACACCCCGATAGGGTGTAGAATTAGGGGTAGTTTTTTACAGGTAAAGTTATTTGTTTAATAAAATAATTCTTTCTTGAAAGCCATAAGATTTTCTAAAAAAGTGATTAAAAACAAATGACCAAAGCATTTAAGGCCTAAACGAATAGTTGCGTCTTATAGCCCGAACAATTTTCTTTCAAATAATGCACATAAAAGTTAAATTTAATCATTTTTTAATTAATAATTTTATCATATAGTATCAATAAACCCCAAAAGGAATTCACCAAAGACTTGAATACTTACTAGCAATTAATACCCGGTATGTATGTGCTTGTATTCGTGTTCAAAGGAGCAAGTGGTGGGTGCGTAGGTTGGATGCTGCTGCGCTTATCCGGACCAAAATTCTGGGCACCGTAGATTATAATAACGAAATATAGAAAGAGAGTCCTAATAGATTTTTCCGGTACACAGAATCTGAGCCTTAATTCAATTAGTGCTCTTGTAAATCAATTAAGGCGATTAATGCCGCCGGCAATCCCGTGATGTCACCTGCGTCTTCGGGTACCGTTGGCTGTTATAGGTAGTTCATGTGCTCCATAAATGAGTGCACTGAGACAACTTGGCGTTATCGGTCGGGCCGTATTGTTTTGATGTAGGCCATTTTATAATTAATAGAATGGGGAAAGTTTCTAGTTGTGATAGCATTAGCGTGTTAGAAGCAGTGGCTACGATACCTATGACACTTGCAGAAGCACAAAGTTGTTTCTCTACCCTAAAGAGAATTAAAACTTTCCTTAGAAGCACAATGGGTGAGAATACCTGCCCTCGTAATATTATCTATTAAGAAAAAATTAATTCAAGAAATTCTACAGTGTAATTAATTAATTATTAAAGAAATTATTGAAGAAAAAGACAGTCGCCTTTATTTTCAATGCAAAACGTGTTTGTGATATATAAAAACTAGGTATGATGCATTTATTATTTATTAATAAAAACAATAATAATAGATAACTTATATCTAACTAACGCCCGCAAATTTGGGCGTGGCACTCAAAAAAATTTTCGCCTGGGCCCCAATTTTTTTTGGGTGTGCACCCACAAAGTTTAACATTACGCGCAGCCACTGGATGAAGTACGTATTGGTACCCCGCTATGCCCTCTAAGCAGATGTTTAGGCTATCACCTATTCAATTTATTATAAGTAGTTTTTTTTTAACACCAGGACAACAAAACTCTTTAGAAAACATTCACTGTTATTTATAATATCATTTAATAATAAACTGGTTTCATAATAGGATACGATTTATTTTTTCAGACAAAATTGTAACTTAAAGCCTTTTTTCTCGAGGTTACTAGTCACTTATTTAAGTTACTCGAAATGACGTCACGGTTACTCGGAGTAACCGCTGTATGACGTCAGACAGTCAGCTGTGGATGACATTTCCAATTGTTTGTTTTTTTTTACCAGCAATTTCCGAAATGCAGAAAATAGTTCATTGTTTCCACCAATGCATGCCCACCCCGATTCAAAAAACGTATCACGGGCCATGGATTTGCACCAGTTTTAAATGCAGCGTTACCTGATGAGTTTTTTGAATCGGGGTGTAAACAGGGTGCTCCTTTGGTATTCTGTGGTAAGGCCGCAGTACCACAGAACACCAAAGGCTGTACATTTCAAGACTAGTTGCAGTTGAATTGATATAGTACCAACTTCAAGGGATGTGCTTCATTTTCTACCGTTACCAAACATAATTCGTTGTTAATATATATATATATATATATATATATATATATATATATATATATATATATATATATATATATATATATATTAAAATCAAACAGTTTGAAAAAAACAAAAAAAAACGATGTTAACTTCAAAATATTTCAGCAACCACGTCTGCTAGGCTGGTTACACTGTGTGGTTACTCGTGACGTCATAGTTAGTGTTACTCAGCGAAGAAAAACAGAAAGCAAGTAACCAGGTTACCTGGTAACTTGTAGTTACTGCGAGGAAAACGGCTTTTAGTTTACTTAAAAGGCATATGTACTTCCTCATCTTACACCGATCGACGATCAGCTGTTGAATTCCACTTTGTGAGTAATATAATTTCAAAAACGCCGTATAAATGAAACAAGAATTTTAAAAAAATTATTGTGTATGCTTAAGACCACACGGCAGCAGTGTAAACTTCAACAAGGCGAAATTAATAATATTGGCCCGTAACATATTCTGCAAAGCGGACCGAACCGAACTCTTCTGTGTACTGGCCTTCATCTGCATCATCATATCGCTCGCTGAATGTTTCTCACAGTTAGTCGACTCGAGCCGATTTCACCCGAATGAGGGTTACATCGCCGAGCCTAACGGCTCAGTTCACTTCACTACCTGGCCTACCTCATCTTGCCCGCCCTTCTGTTTTTGTTATTAAAATGTCATAACAATGCCTTGTATTGCGTGTTGGAGTACAGCGTGTCCCATTTTCGATGGGATTAAATGGGAAACTCGGTTATTATTAAAGATATCGATTTTCTGATTGCACCTTACCGTGCTCTTTTTTGGAGCCCTTAAAAATGGTGTAATCAGATTTTTGCTATACCCCGTGGTTTCGCTAATACAAAGAGTTTTTAAAAAATTTGCATTTTAATTAATTCCTTGTATCTCGCTTATTTTGCAAGATATTTTTATTCTGTAAAAACCTTTCTATGGCAACTTTTTTAGAGCAAAATAATGACGTTGTCAATTTTTAAAAATATTGTTTAGTTTTTGAGATATGGTATTTATCATAGAGAAATTAAATACGGACCTGGATTTTTTTTATTACTACTTTGATTAGTTTCATGCTATTATTACCTTAAAATGATAAAACTTTAATATTTTTTTGATTTAAGGTTAAAAAAAACTATTTAATATTTGAAAAAAAAATTATAGTCCGAACCTTGTAATTTCCAACGTAATTATAAATTAAAAATTGCAAGACACACTAGTTGAACGATTTTTAGTTTATCTGTTTTGAAATGATAATTAAAAGATTTATAAATAAAGTAAAAAACGTTAAATAGTTACAAAAATAATTAACTATTATTTGATAACCGAACAGCAGGTCGTGAAATTTACAAAACAAAAGCGTGGAATTGACATTGTCATTTTACTTGTCATTTTTGTGAATGGCTTACAATTATTTTAAACTGGCTAGAAATCGACCATATCCAGATTTTGAAAAATGTGATATGTTTGACCGCTTCATTCAAGCAACAAAATCCCAATATTTAAATGGCAACAATATTTTTTATGCAAAATGCGTTAAGAAAAATTACTCAAAAATGCCAACAATGTCTTACACATAATGGTAATCAGAAAAATTAGTTATTTTTTATAATTTGTTTTTTTTTGTATTTTTCGTAGACTTTGTTTCAAATAAATCTGTAAATTAACGTAAAACCATTTTAATATGGTAAGTATCAAAACAGTTAAACTAAAAATTGTTTAACTAGGAATTTTTAGTTTATATTTATGTTGGAAATATCCAGGTTTGGACTAATTTTTTTTTAAATATTAAATATTTTTGTTTTACCTTAAAACAAAAATTTTTTCAATTTTTATTATTTTATGATTATACTAGCATGACAACAATCAAAATAGTAATAAAAAAAATCCAGGTCCGTATTTAATTTTTTTATGATAAATACCATTCTCAAAAACTAAACAATATTTTAAAAAATTGACAACGTCATTATTTTCTTCTAAAAAAGTTGCCATAAAAATGTTTTTACAGAATAAAAGTATCTCGCAAAATAAGCGAGATGCAAGGGATTATTAAAAATACAATTTTTTCAAAAACTCCCTGTATTAGCGAAACTACGGGGTATAGCAAAAATCTGATTACGCCATTTTTAAGGGCTCAAAAAAAGAGCATAGTAAGGTGCAATCAGAAAATCAATATCTTTAATAATAACCGAGTTTCCCATTTAATCCCATCGAAAATGGGACACGCTGTACATAGCAATGTGGAATTAGAAACTTCTCTAAGTGTTGATTTTTTACTTATTAATTTTTTACCGGTATATTGATGTTACAATGTATTAGTGAAACATTCAGAACACAAAATGATAAAAAAATTACACAAAAATATTTTTTTTTACATTTTTTAAACGTGAAAAAGCTAGTGGCTATTGGTTACCTAAATGATTTTGTGAGGAAACTGACCGAAACACGTGAATTTTTGACATATAGTTCGAAGTCAGTATAAGTAAAGCAAGAAATGAAAATTTTGGTGTTAAAAGTTTAAAAAATAATGCTAAAATAATAAAAAAAAACTTTTTGAACTGACGCCAAAGTTTTATTTACATGATAATGAGAATTGGCAAGCGGAACAAACTAGGAAGAATAAACTCCTTAAATGACTTCTTTAGGCATAAGGATTGGACTGATTGTGCTAGAATGTCAGCAAACAAGTATTTAGTAACTTTAAGTGTCTGGCTGAATTTTGAAACATAAAAGTTAATCTATGTACTTATAGTGGGTTTACACATGCATGAATTTAGTGGCGCCAGTGTTCGCGCCAGTTCTATTGGCACGCCAGTAAAGGTTTACACTATTGTGCGAAAATTAAAGAGACTGGCACGCCAGTTTCATTTTTAAAGTGTACACGATGCGCGATATGTCGGCTGAACTCTCGGAAGCCTGCAAAATTGTCGCTAAACTTTTATTGAAAAAAAAAATAAAAGAGATTCAGGAAAAGGAACAACGAAAAGGCCGTATCTGCATGGGTTAAAGCATGGATTGCTAGTCGATCTACTTTGGGTGCTTCCGAAAAACTTTTAGGAGAACTTGCAGCAGAAGATCCTGCGAACTGTAAAAACCATCTTCGAATGACAAAGCAACATTTTGATATTCTTCTAGAGTTTCTCTTATTTAAACAAAATTCTTTAAAACTCGGTCTGCTACTTTAAACCATGGTACATTTGAGGTGTATACTTCATTTGCACCGGCTCCGGAACGTTGGTTTTTTTTAATTTTTGTCAATTCCAAAGCATATGTGTTTCTTATGGATCATATTTTTGCTTTTACTTCTGCAACTTCAAAGCCTTCAATAGTCATTATTTTACTAATTTTTTGGGAAGCATTATCTCGACTATCTTTGTTTTTATACGAACTACTGTGTACATCCCATAAACAAGGAAAACATTCATAGCCTTCAAGAAACTGTATGGTCAGTTCTGCTGACCACTCTTTTTAGCCATATTAAGCTATAAAAACAAAAATAAACAAAATTTTTAAGCTCAAACACAATGAAAATAAAAAATAATGTAAAATAATGAACTTAAAACTGGCGAGCCGACGTGCAAGCACTTGCTTACACATGAAAATTTTCCTTTTCTGCGTGCATGCGTCACCACTGGCGCCAGCAAATTCAGTCAGCTGCAGACTTTTTTGATACATGCATGCAAAAAAATAACTTGTGTGCAAGTCGGTGTTTACACTTGCAAATTTAACTTACTGGCGCGCCAGTTTTTATTGGCGCCAGCAAATCCATGCATGTGTAAACTCTCCTTTACCCGTGAGGGGTGACTTACGTTCTGTAAGACTCATGACAAAGAAAAAACCTAGTTTAAAAGCCCAACGCAGAACCAACAGATATGCGCGCTATATTATTATGTTCTATGGATGGCCATGGAATGTTTATTGTCTTAACCGAGTAATTGAGGAGAGGAGTGCCAGAAATATAGAGACTCATGTTACTTTTGTAAACCTACAAAAAGAATAAGATATTGTTGCAGAAGAAAAGTTATGGATTGCTGACGACCAAGTAATTGTAACTAATGATAAAGAAGACATGGAGTATATGATAAGAGTTAGCGCAAAAGTACCAGTTAACAGTGAACATGGACAAGACACAATACTTATGTATTGAAAAGGAATCAAGTGAGTGCCAACTAGACGATGGACTAGAGAATATCTATATCTGTACCCCAGAGCCAGACTATGTTAAGTCCATTTTTGATTTTTTTTTGGTTTGATTAAATACTAATTTTTTCATATATTTTTATTTTCTAATGTTGTCTGAACTCTATCTTAAAAAATAAAAAAGATCGCCTCATTTAAACCATAATTAAGTCCATAGACATCGTTAGGCAAATAATGTTAAGTCAGTATTAATGTTGTTTAAACCAAAAAACGTAAAAAATGGACTTAATATAGTCTGGCTCTGGGGTACTTGACAGGAACAGACTGTAAAAAACTGGAAAAAAGAATAGCAAAGAGATAAAAACAATTTTAAAATTTGACATAAATAAAACACTGGTGAAAAGCACGCTGTTGTATGGAAAAGAGACTTGTCGCGTAACAGAAAAATACAAAACGAAACGGATGCATTAAGAAGATCATTGAGAATATCTAGAACAGATCATATAAGAAATGAGACCATAAAAAAAGAATGAGAATCGAGGGAGCGTAACGGATGACATCACTAAAAGACAACTGATATGGTCATGTACAACGGATGAACGATGAAAAATTACCAAAGAAGGACCTAGAATGGCAACCAATAGGGCGCAGAACAGGAGGGCCTCCTGAAACGGCAACAGTCAATCCAAGGATCAATGAGTCAAAAAAAACCTGACAGAATATGATTGTCAGGATTGATGGAGGTGATGAATAGGCGTGGGACAACGTAGAAAAACGTTCTAAACCGACATAGTAGTAGTAACTCTCCACCGGTGTCTTACGTATTGTGAGACCGATGACAAAAACCTAGTTTAGAACTCCGATGCAAATACATGTGTTAAATTTACCCATTTATTGCTATGCCACGACTCAATTTTGTTCAAGGTCGCGTAAGCGTAGTATATGAGTGTGCAAAATAAATTAATATTAAAATAAAAACACATTTTTTATGACAGTTAAAGAATAACTACTTGAAGGTCGAATAATGTGCCAATTTTCAACTCCCTTTCAAAATTGGAAAAATATTGTGACACATGTTTTTATGTATATAATGTTTACCAATTATTTGTAAAATAAACTTTGTTTCAAGTATTAGCAGTTTTCTTGATTATTAAAATGATAAGATAGTTAAATTTATGATTTAACTGGTTGTGGGAACCTCGGTTGTATCCTTAGGGCCGGTTTATCAATGGAGGGTTACCCCTCGAGTTAGAGATAGCCCTGGGTTAAAGTTGTCAAAAGTGTTTATCCATCCAAGGTTAAATGCAAACTCGAGGGTTAACCCTAGGCTAACTTGACCCGCGCTCGAACGGCAGGGTAGCGTATTTCGCTCTGGGTTAACGTCAAAATTTCCAATTATTTTGAAGTGTTTTTTTATTTTATTTTGGTTGATTTTTCTCAAAAGCATAACATTTAACTTGTGTACTTCAATTTTTGTGTTAAATAGGATGCTCCGACATTTTTAAAACACCAGCGGTAATACTTTTATGGTGTGAGGCTGACATGATGGAATTCCCCACAGACATGAAGATTTTTACAATTACGAAATAAAATACTTAAATTATTGCAACATGCTAGAGCACTTTTAAAATTAAAAAAAATATGTTATTGATATTTCTTTATTAAAATATAGAAGTCTGTTGGTTTCCTTGTAAAGACATGACCTGTAACAAAAAGAAAATTGGTGTAGTAGTTTAAAAATAAACTTAAAATATGCGGAATTATGATCCAATATCAAAGATATTAATTCATTTGCTTTTAACTTATTTTATCTCTTAAATTAGCTGTAATAGGTAGATAGGTACCTATAGATGCATTTTTATTTAAGACTATAATTAGTAGTTAAGTACAACAGAAACAATTTACAAAGTTGGAACTACATGCAAATTTTTATGTAGCTAAATTATTTTCATCATACATAATAGTAGATACTTACTGGCTAGAGTACAATAACTGAGGAAACTGAATAAGTTTTTTCCAAATAATATTTTTTAGCAAAACACCTGACAAAAACAATACAAAAAAACATAGGATTATAACCACAAAACGTCAAAAATTGCACAGACTATTAAATAAGAAGGGAAAACTTAGATGGTCGATTGTTACCAGCATTGCCAACCTGCGAGTATCGGAGCTCTGGGTTAAAATCGCGTGGATAAACACTTTTCTCTTTAACTCGAGGGTTACCCTAAGTAGTGGCTTTATGATGGTTCTGGCCCACTTTGGGGGGGGGGGGGGGGTAGGGCCTTATTCGACGACCCCTAAAATCAGTCAAATTTACTAAAAACGAGTGAACCGTAGCAAAAATTGAACGAAAAAATCGAGTGAACCGAAGCAATCGACCCCTAAAATCAGTCAAATTTACTAAAAACGAGTGAACCGAAGCAAAAATTGAATGAAAAAATCGAGTGAACCGAAGCAATCGACCCCTAAAATCAGTCAAATTTACTAAAAACGAGTGAACCGTAGCAAAAATTGAACGAAAAAATCGAGTGAACCGAAGCAATCGACCCCTAAAATCAGTCAAATTTACTAAAAACGAGTGAACCGAAGCAAAAATTGAATGAAAAAATCGAGTGAACCGAAGCAATCGACCCCTAAAATCAGTCAAATTTACTAAAAACGAGTGAACCGTAGCAAAAATTGAACGAAAAAATCGAGTGAACCGAAGCCATCGACCCCTAAAATCAGTCAAATTTACTAAAAACGAGTGAACCGAAGCAAAAATTGAATGAAAAAATCGAGTGAACCGAAGCAATCGATCTCTAAAATCAGTCAAATTTACTAAAAACGAGCGAACCGTAGCAAAAATTGAACGAAAAAATCGAGTGAACCGACGCAATCGATCTCTAAAATCAGTCAAATTTACTAAAAACGAGCGAACGTAAGCAAAAATTAAATGAAAAAATCGAGCAAACCGAAGCTGTCGCGCTATTCGACGACCTCTAAAATCAGTCAAATTTACTAAAAACGAGCGAACCGAAGCAAAAATTGAACAAAAAAATCGAGTGAACCGAAGCAATCGACCTCTAAAATCAGTTAATTTTACGAAAATCGAGCGAACGTAAGCAAAAATTGAATGAAAAAATCGAGCAAACCGAAGCTGTCGCGCTATTCGACGACCTCTAAAATCAGTCAATTTTACGAAAAACGAGCGAACCGTAGCAAAAATTGAACAAAAAAATCGAGTGAACCGAAGCAATCGACCTCTAAAATCAGTTAATTTTAATAAAAACGAGCAAACGTAAGCAAAAATTGAATGAAAAAATCGAGCAAACCGAAGCTGTCGCGCTATTCGACGACCTCTAAAATCAGTTAATTTTAAGAAAATCGAGCGAACCGAAGGAAAAAATTTTATGAAAAAGGTCTCTAACTAAACCAAAAATCCCATCTTTTGAAAAAAAAATCATCGAAAAACCCAAAATTTCGCTATTGGAAGACCCAAAAATCAATGAATTTTATGAAAATCGAGCGAACGTAAGCAAAAATTGAACAAAAAAGGTCTCTAACCGAACCAAAAAAAATTCTAAATTCCCTTCTTTTGAAAAAAAAATCATCGAAAAACCCAACATTTCGCTATTCGAGGACTCAAAAATCCACTAATTTTACGAAAATCGAGCGAACGTAAGCAAAAATTGAACAAAAAATGTCTCTTAGCGAACCAAAAATGTCAAAATTACCAACTTTTGAAGAAAAAAAATCATTGAAAAACCCAAAATTTAAGCTATTGGAGGACTCTAAAATCAATTAATTTTACGAAAATCGAGCAAATCGAAAATTGAACAAAAAAGGTCTCTAAGCGATCTAAAAATTGAAAAATTCCCAACTTTTGAAAATAAAATCTCGAAAAAACCCAAAATTCACGCTATTCAAGGACCCTAAAATCAATTAATTTTCGTGCAAAATTTCTTAATTTTTTGTTACACAGTAGTAATTATCTTAGCAATATCACTCGCATTACTTTGGAATTATGCTAGGTACAAATGTGTTTTTTCGAACAAATTTTAGTTAATTGCCGCATCTTTACAGCCACTTTGCAATGATCTGTTTAAGTCGAAAAACGCAGAGAGACCTAAAAACTCTAAATATTTTTCAATTGATTTTAGTCGACAAAAAAATCATAAATATTATAAACACCGTAAAAAATAATTTTCCTCAAAAAGTGGGTTTCGAGAACAATTGCAAACTTGTGTTTTCAAATTACATTTAAAGACTCAAAAAAAATAATACATTTCTTGTTTATGAATCATAAAGTTAGTTGAAACACAAGAACGCGATGATCTTGAAAGCCATCTTTTAGGGGAGAATTATATTCTACGGTTTTTATATCATTTATGGCATTTTTTTCTCGCTCAGATATATATACACGATCAATTCTGGATAATACTTTATTTTTGCCTGTATTATGGCAATAGGTCATGTTGGTTTGCCCTAAATACTTTGCGATGTCAATTAGTTTTTCATCTTTTACCAATTGTTTTAGTGATTTACTGGTCCTGCGATTTTTGTTAGTCGAATCTAATTCAGGGTCCAATATACAATTGAAGTCTCCAAGAATAATAGTAGAAAGGCCTTCGACCATGTGTTCTTTTATTTCCTTTGCAAATAATGTTTCTCTGGACTTATGATTTGCTGTTCCTGCATGAGCATAGATTGCTATAATTCTAAATTTTTCATTTAGCGTAGCTGATATTATTCGACCGTCAGATTTCTTACGAAATTTTGTAAGACGGTCTGCTATCTTAGTTCTAAACAGAATAGCTGTTCCTTTTCTATCACCAACATTAGATTTAAATTTGTAGTTTGGAAGGTATTTTATTTTTCTGCTATTTACTTCTTGAAGGAATGCAATATCAATTTTATGCTTTTTTATAAAGTTAAATAAGCGGTCGATTTTGCACGGCTTTTTTATGCCGTTTACATTTACAGTAGCGAGTGTTAGACGATTCTGAGTCTTTAAATGTAATTTGAAAACACAAGTTTGCAATTGTTCTCGAAACCCACTTTTTGAGGAAAATTATTTTTTACGGTGTTTATAATATTTATGATTTTTTTGTCGACTAAAATCAATTGAAAAATATTTAGAGTTTTTTAGGTCTCTCTGCGTTTTTCGACTTAAACAGATCATTGCAAAGTGGCTGTAAAGATGCGGCAATTAACTAAAATTTGTTCGAAAAAACACATTTGTACCTAGCATAATTCCAAAGTAATGCGAGTGATATTGCTAAGATAATTACTACTGTGTAACAAAAAATTAAGAAATTTTGCACGAAAATTAATTGATTTTAGGGTCCTTGAATAGCGTGAATTTTGGGTTTTTTCGAGATTTTATTTTCAAAAGTTGGGAATTTTTCAATTTTTGGATCGCTTAGAGACCTTTTTTGTTCAATTTTCGATTTGCTCGATTTTCGTAAAATTAATTGATTTTAGAGTCCTCCAATAGCTTAAATTTTGGGTTTTTCAATGATTTTTTTTTCAAAAGAAGGGAATTTAGAATTTTTTTTGGTTCGGTTAGAGACTTTTTTTGTTCAATTTTTGCTTACGTTCGCTCGATTTTCGTAAAATTAGTGGATTTTTGAGTCCTCGAATAGCGAAATGTTGGGTTTTTCGATGATTTTTTTTTCAAAAGAAGGGAATTTAGAATTTTTTTTGGTTCGGTTAGAGACCTTTTTTGTTCAATTTTTGCTTACGTTCGCTCGATTTTCGTAAAATTCATCTTCCAATAGCGAAATTTTGGGTTTTTCGATGATTTTTTTTTCAAAAGATGGGATTTTTGGTTCAGTTAGAGACCTTTTTCATAAATTTTTTTCCTTCGGTTCGCTCGATTTTCGTAAAATTAACTGATTTTAGAGGTCGTCGAGTAGCGCGACAGCTTCGGTTTGCTCGATTTTTTCATTCAATTTTTGCTTACGTTTGCTCGTTTTTATTAAAATTAACTGATTTTAGAGGTCGATTGCTTCGGTTCACTCGATTTTTTTGTTCAATTTTTGCTACGTTTCGCTCGTTTTTCGTAAAATTGACTGATTTTAGAGGTCGTCGAATAGCGCGACAGCCTCGGTTTGCTCGATTTTTTCATTCAATTTTTGCTTACGTTCGCTCGATTTTCGTAAAATTAACTGATTTTAGAGATCGATTGCTTCGGTTCACTCGATTTTTTCGTTCAATTTTTGCTACGGTTCGCTCGTTTTTAGTAAATTTGACTGATTTTAGAGATCGATTGCTTCGGTTCACTCGATTTTTTCATTCAATTTTTGCTTCGGTTCACTCGTTTTTAGTAAATTTGACTGATTTTAGGGGTCGATTGCTTCGGTTTACTCGATTTTTTCGTTCAATTTTTGCTACGGTTCACTCGTTTTTAGTAAATTTGACTGATTTTAGGGGTCGATTGCTTCGGTTCACTCGATTTTTTCATTCAATTTTTGCTTCGGTTCACTCATTTCTAGTAAATTTGACTGATTTTAGGGGTCGATTGCTTCGGTTCACTCGATTTTATCGTTCAATTTTTGCTACGGTTCACTCGTTTTTAGTAAATTTGACTGATTTTAGGGGTCGTCGAATAAGGCCCTGGCCCCCCCCCCCCCCCAAAGTGGGCCAGAACCATCATAAAGCCACTACTACCCTAAGGTTAGAGTTGGCCCAGGGCTAGCTAACACGACGAGATACCCCGCCATTGATAAACCGGCCCTAAGAGTAATAAAACCACTCTAAGGATGGATCCCACACTGTTGGACCGACTAACGTTTAAGTTGTGAATATTTCCCACATCACAACTCGACGTTTAATATGAATCTTGTATGCAGTACAAAAACCATTTGGTTACTCGATACACTTTTAAATAAAGGGATTAATAGATACAGATTTGCAATTATAAACACATACACAGGTTTAACTTATTTTTCCGGTGAATGCAATGATTTTTAATATTTATATAAATTGTTCATAAATACCTTGTGATATGGGTCATCTTTTTTCGTTGTAAAAAAGGCATTATTTCCACACAAAGGTTATAAATAAATAAAAAGAATAAAATATTTTGGTTCAAAAACGGTAGCCATATTTGAACCTCCAAACGTCACTAAAAAATGTCGAATAAAAACGGTGTAAGTCAGTGTCAGCTGTCCGCTATATTTTACATGTTATTTTTTTAGACAAGTTAGCGACGATTAAACCGATCGTTGATTGTTTTGGTGAATGTGTAATTGAAAAGGGATTCTAATATATCTTGTGCTTTTTACAGTATTTAAATATTGATACGTATTTAATACGGTAATTATTTATGTATTATTTAGCTTTGAATATTTTTGTATATAAGTTTTTTTGTCAATCATGGATTATTTCTATTGCTTTCGAACTTTAAACCACCCCTTAGAGGTGGTACTACATTTTGAGACTATTTTTAACGGGAATCCTTCGACTGCACAGACTAAATTTCCAAAAAATTACATTTTGTTACAAAATTTTTTTGTGGTTTTTCTTTATTTCTAAAGTTAATTGGAATTTATATGAGATGAAACTCACTGAGAAATGCTAACTATCATATTGCACATTAGGGTGAACCAAATCTTTGCAGTTATTTGACCTATGAGTATTAAAAAAATACACTTAAACCGGTCAGTATCAAGTCTATAGAACTTAAAGCCGGTCTACAATGCTAAGTCTTAAGGCCTTAGTAAATACTGGTGATAAAGTTTCTTTCTCTTAAAATAAATCGATGTGTCAAGAAGTTTTTCTAAATTTTTACTGTTCACGAAAGCCATGGTTGGTACGTTTTAAATGGGTTACACTGTATAAGAATTCTTGCTATAATAATTTGGTTTTTGAGCTTTTCAGTCTCCTTTGAAAGTTTACAAAGCACATGAAAAGAGCTTAAATTTCTGGGAGTCTTTCTTTGTTTCTTTTTCTTGGCAAAGAGTCAAGAAATAAGGGAGTTTTGTTGAATTACACAAAATGAGGTTCGCTGATGCCGAGCAAAAGAGTCGGAGTCTCAAGATAGGGTCATTTCCTGAAATGGAATTTTATTATAGTTATAAAAAAGTTAGAGAAACAAAGACGAAATATAATAACGAAAAATATAAACGGTTAAGTATAGAGGGTAACGAGAAAGAAGACGATTAGTTCTGATAATGATCTGGTGATCCGATTAGTTTATTTAGTGTTATTGACCTTTGAAGAAAGTGGGAAATGTAGGAAATTTTCATTTGGAGAAATTTGAGCAAAGCTAACAAAAATAAATGGAATAATTGACGGATCTTATAACTTCGTAGCTTACTAGCACACAGCCTTGAAAACCGTTTTTTGTAAATATCTCAGAAACAGAAGCTCCTACGAGGTTTTTGGCTAAAGACAAATTATTGGTAAAATGTGTTTTAAGTGTTAAAGTTAGCATTTTTCAATTTTAAACTATCAAAAAAATGACCTTAAGAGATTGTACGCTATTTTACCTAAAAATTTCATATAAATCGGTTTAGCGGTTTAGGTGCTTTCGTGTGCCGGACAGATATACACACACAAACACACACACACGCACACATACACGGACAGACGTTACGACGATATTGCTAAGATAGCCCAAAATACATCCAAAAAACACATAAATTTTTTCGTCGAAAACAATAACTTTTCTAATTGCTGTTGAGGAAGGTAAAAATACAAGCTGACAAAATTAGTTGATTTTTCGGGTAGAGGAAAGGGAATGTAGAATTGACGAAATAATTTAAACGAAACGTAATTTTGTCGATCCGTAAAATTGTCGAAAATAATATAGTCGAAAATAATTTAGATGAATCGTAATTTTTTCGATCCATAAAAATGTCGAAACGTAAAAGCATCGAATCGTAAAATTATCGAAACGGAGTTAAGTCGAAACGTAAAAAGCTCGAATCGTAAAAAAGTCGAATCGCAAAAAAGCCGAACCGTAAAAAATTCGAAAAATAAAAAAATCCAAAAATAAAAAATAGAAAGCAATTCAAGCGAAACGTAATTTTATCGAACCGTAAACTTGTCGAAAATAATATAGTCGAAAATAATTTTAGCGAATCGTAATATCGTCGTAAAAATTTCAAAACGTATAAAAGTCGAAAGTTAAACGCACGATACGCAATGGTGTACAGACGTAAAATTATCGAAACGTAATTATGTCGAAATTGTAAAATTGTAATATATGTTACTCGAAAAAATTAGGATCACCATATCTCACACTACTATAGTATAGTATATTATGTGTGAGCTAAAAAGTACCAAAAAAACAATATATAGGTTGTCATTTAAATAATGTATCAAATTTTAAGGATTGGTGGGTAAGGTCAAAAGGAGATAAACATTTCAAATGCATGAAAATAAAACACGGATTTTTAATCTCGGCCTGGGAATTGGTTTAAAAATGAAATTTGCAATTTCAAATATAAAATAAAAAACCTCGACTTTTTTATGGTTCGAGCTTTTTACGTTTCGACATAATTACGTTTCGATGATTTTGCGTCTCTTCTCCATTGCGTATCGCGCGTTTAATTTTCGAATTTTTTACGTTTCGACCTTTTTACGGATCGACGAAATTACAATTCAATTAAATTATTTTCTTCTACATTATTTTCGACCATTTTACGGATCGACAAAATTACGTTTCGCTTAAATTGCTTTCTTCTCTTTTATTTTTCGATTTTATTATTTTTCGACTTCTTTACGGTTCGACCTTTATATGATCCGATTTTTTTACGGTTCAATCATTCTGCGAATCGACTTAACTACGTTTCGATGATTTTACGATTCGATGCTTTTATGTTTCGACATTTTTACGGGTCGTTTCAATTATTTTCTACTATAATATTTTCGACAATTTTACGGATTGACAAAACTAGGTTTCGTTTAAATTATTTTCGTCTATTTTACTTTCGATTTTTTTATTTTCGACCAAGTTACGGTTCGGCATTTTTTTTTTCGACCATTTTACGTTTCGACAAAACTTTTTTCGATGTTTTTGTGGCGAGCCATTTTTTGGTTGTTTTTATATTTTTGTTCCTTTTTAATATTTTTTATTTTGAATAATTTTTAGTTTGATTATTTTAAAATATTATCAATTTGTTCATCAAATTAAAATATAAAATATTTATTTTATTATTAAAATTATTTAATAACACAAAAACGAGTATAAAAACGATAAAAAAATGTTAAAATAAAATATTGGGTGTGATAAGTCATTTTAAAAGAAATTTTACGCTGATTTCAAAAACTAAATAAAAATAGTGTAATTCTATAAGAAAAATAAAAACTTTATAAAATATCTCAAAAACTAAAAGAGATAGATAAAAACCATTTAAATCTGTCAATCCTTCAAGAAAAGATCTGTACACGATAACAAAATGTTTATAAATAAAAAAGTTATAGACCCCCTCCCAAAATGAAGGCTTTTCAAAAACACCCCGTAAACGGCTTGCTATATCAAAATGCAGTTTTGATCTTTAAAGATCTTCTTCTTCTCTGGAAATTTCAGCATCGCAAAGGGCGGTCAGTTTTTTTCCATCTCCCCTAGAAACACCCGACGCATACCAAAAACATCAAATTTGGAACACCATGTGGTTTTAAAGTCAAATTATTGTTACGTTCTGTTCTAAGATTTGAATGAACTTTAACCAACGTAATTATTTATACATAATTGGGAGCATAATCAGAGGCAACTCTGTTGTAGAGGAAATAAACCAAAAGATATTCAACGAACACAAAGTCCTTTACGCTTATCAAAAAAAGTCAAAGATTCTAATGAGATCTCTCATGACTTCTAGCTATCCCGGTGCCTGTCGGTTTTTATTTCTGGCTGCTTGTTTTTACCAGAAATTTGTGTATGCAGGGTGCCAAAGAATTAGTATCTTAAGCATCTTTATTTCATGACTGTTAACTTTGGGTATAGAGCATGGAACATGATACCTTCTTAAAATAGTTGTTTTTATTAAAAAAACCTATGGGACCTTGACCTCACTCTTTGTAATTTATCTACTTACTAAGTGAATTAAAATTATTATCAGCATTTTAGATTGCCACCCCGGATGGTAGCTGATATATTAAAAAAAGGGACGAGCACGTTAAGGAAATTGCCCAACATAAACTTGGCTTCCACTGCATTGACCAAACAAATCACGATATGTGGAGACTTGCACGGCAAATTCGATGATTTATTGGTTATATTACATAAGGTAGGTAACATAATTTGTTTTGATTTACCTTACAATAATACTAATCAGGGGCGTGCGGCGAAAGGGAAGCATTTTGTAAAAAACTTGTTTATTTGTATTTTTCTGTCCTTTTTAGTTTCCAGTAAACTTTAATTTCTTGCTTTGGCCTACCGTTATTTACGATAACCTTTTTAATAAAACTTTGGGAAGAAAACTTTTTGTTAATAATAAAACACACTATACAGTCACATAACTGTGGTTTTAACGGTCGTTGCAATATTGATTACCGAAAAAATCTTGCTGACATGCCATTGTAAAACACGTATATACGTAATGAAACAGACTGTTTATTTCAAGACCAAAGAGCGCGAACTGAATTGTAGCATTGGGTTCGCATGCGTTGACCCACCAATATCTTTTACATAACGAGAGAAGCAATTGTATCTCTACTGTAAAGTGAAAATGGCGGTTGTCGCGAAAGCTGATGATGAAGAAATGATACACCTAATTATCACTCCTACAGGACTGGCGCTAATTTTGTCAAGTTTTAATAGTAAACTGTTAACAATTTATTAAGCAATGCTTTCCTTGCTTACATGGACCGCACGCCCGTGATAATAATAAAAGAAGATACCTACTATACTAATATCTACGAACGTCTTTTTGACGTGTAATTTTTAACGTATTAAACACGGGTGGCTGAACAGAGATCGAAAGACAAAAGATCGAAAGATAAAAGATCGAAAGACAAAAGATCGAAAAACAAATGATCGAAAAGGCAAAAGATCGAAAATATAAAAGATCGAAAATACAAAAGATCGAAAAACAAAAGATCGAAAAACAAAAGATCGAAAATACAGAAGATCGAAAGTACAAAAGATCGAAAGACAAAAGATCGAAAAAATATCGCAAGTAAATAAGATAATATACAAAATGACGCGTATCATGTTGGCTTAGGTATATTTACATAAACAGTTTAGGCAAGGTCAGGTAAGGTAAAATTACCTACTCATTAAATAAACCAGTGTCTTGCCATACTTAACACAAATCATATAGTTCGATAAAGGGGTCTCTTTTTTAATCATATTTAAAAAAAAAACTTTCCTGATTTCTTTCCTGGGATCCTAGAGGGTGTGTAACTAAACCGAACTGAACCAAAACAAACCGAACCGAAAAAATATGTTAGAAAGAGAGCCCATAGTCAAACCGGTTTGGTTCGGTTCGGTTTAGTTACCTTTGAACCTTAGGATCCCGGAAAAGAAATCAGATTTTTTTTTTTAAACAATGGAATAGCGATATTTTGAAACGCGCTATTTTAATCTTTTGTCTTTCGATCTTTTGTACTTTCGATCTTTTGTCTTTTGATCAGTCTCTTTTTCAATCATATTTAAAAAAAAACTTTCCTGATTTCTTTCTCGCGATCCTAGAGGGTGTGTAACCGAACCGAACCGAACCGAACCGAACCGAACCGAACCGAACCGAACCGAACCGAACCGAACCGAACTGAACCGAACCGAACCGAACCGAACCGAACCGAACCGAACCGAACCGAACCGAACCGAACCGAACCGAACCGAACCGAACCGAACCGAACCGAACCAAAGCGAACGCAACCTAACAGAACCGAATTAAAAAATTATGTTAGAAAGAGACCCCATAGTCGAACCGGTTCGGTTCGGTTTAGTTACACACCCTCAAAAAAGAAAGGCGAATGGGCTTTATCTATAAACAAATAAACTAAACATAATGTGAAAAGAAAATCCAAAGTTCCTTCACAATAATTTTAATTAGTTAAATTTTCAGGCTATAATTCCCAACTAGTTTCGAACATACAAAGGTTCATCTTCAGGGGACAATAAAGATGGAAAAACCTAACAATAAAGAGAATATTTGTAGCAGATATTACATACATAAAAGTTAGGGTAGACTTACCATAAAGTGAAGATCACATACAAATGCCGGACACCAATAATTTCTCAACATTACAAAACATTGAACAATAAAAATATTTGTAAAAGGGTGTTCAATGTTTTGTAATGTTGTGAAATTATTGGTGTCCGGCATTTGTATGTGATCTTCACTTTATGGTAAGTCTACCCTAACTTTTATGTATGTAATATCTGCTACAAATATTATCTTTATTGTTAGGTTTTTCCATCTTTATTGTCCCATGAAGATGAACCTTTGTATGTTCGAAACTAGTTGGGAATTATAGCCTGAAAATTTAAATAATTAAAATTATTGTGAAGGAACTTTGGATTTTCTTTTCACACTATGAATAGAAACTTTCACCCTGGAGAACTACAAAACCTTAAATAAACTAAAAACTACACCAAGTAGCTGCTTGTTTGGAAAATAAAATTGTTTCGGTTAGTTTTTTTATCTCATTTTTCGTGCAATTTAAATTTCTGCCCCCCCCCCCCCGAATTTATAACGTCATCAGCCGCCACTCGGGATAGACCTTAGAGATTTTAAATACTGTTTAAATAATTCATATTCTCTCACGAAACGCTGACCAAACATAATAGTGAAGTTACACCAATTTACCACGAGCGTTAAAATTATGGGTGTAAAACCCTAGACCTCTAGAATTATGGAGCATACATCGAGCCACAGCCAAACCGCACACGTTCGTGTATTCAGTGCATTTTGAGAGAATTATTGCCCTGCATTTATGCAATGGCGTACAGAGAAGAAATGTTTTTTGGTTATTAAAATTCCAGCTAGTGAATTATGGATTTACTTTCATATGCAAAAGTTGGCGCGCAATAGGGACAGCCAGACATAAAACAATCGAAAATCATTATTTTATTTTTGCAACCCCCCCCCCCCCACCCAATTTTTAGGGCCAAGATAAGTCACTTCGGACAGCTGTGGCATGTGTGGAGGCCAATTTTTTTTGTTTAAATTTTGCATAGGTACTTTTGAAAATGCAGTAGGTTGGTCAAACTAGTTATTATGTTGTTAGTATGTAATGTTTTTTAAATTGAAAATTTTTCAAAAAATTACAACAGATAATTTCTAAAGTTGATTACGTTGTTGAACCCCGCTGTTATTAGTGCATAATGTCATCCCTTAAAGGGCTGTTTCATAGCCCATGAGAAATATACAAGGACGCCGACGTCTGCCTTAATGTGGCACACCTGGACCTGGGCGCATTATTGTTTGGTTAGTTGGATATACAGTCATGGTCATATAAATAGCACACTTGTGAAATTTGTTATTAAAAAAATTAAAACTTTACTTGCTTAGTTTTCTTATATATATTTAACTTCCTTACTGTACGAAGAATCGTATTTTACCAAAAGTAACATTTTATTCTTAATATCTAAGAAACAAAACAAAAAAATCGAAAAATTCCTGGCCATCTAAATAGCACATTTTAAAAAATAATAAATGTAACCTCAATATATCTAATATTTTGTTGGATTTTTGATTACAGCTTTTAGTCTGCTAGGTACTGATTCCACCAGTCTCTGACATACGCTTGCTGGAATATAATTCCAAGCCTCCTGAAAGTTTTGCCAAAGCATATCCAAATTGGAAGGGTTTAAGACTTTGATTTGTGTTTTTACATAATCCCACAAATTTTCGAGGGGGTTTAGGTCAGGGCTTTGCGGAGGCCATTCCAAAACATCCACCACATTATCAATAAACCAACGTTTTATCAGTCTTGCAGAATGCTTTGGGTCATTATCTTGCATAAATTTGGATGAAACTGGCATAAACTCTTCCAGATATGGTTCCATTACATTCTGTAGAATGTCTTTATAAACGTACTGGTCCATGATCCCTTCAATTCGGTGAATGGGTCCAACACCACGCCATGACATGGCTCCCCATACCATTATTGAACCTCCTCCATGTTTTACAGTTTTAATTGTGTAGCGAAGATCGAAAGAGCGGTTGAGAGGACGTCTTACATAGCATTTTCCATTTTCCATCATTTCGAAATCTGTTTATCTTGGTTTCATTACTCCATAATATTCTTTTCCAAAAATTTAAATCTTTATTAATATGTTGCTTGGCAAATGCTAATTTTTTTTAAATATTCCTTTTAGAAACAAGCGGTTTTTTTCTAGCAATGCAACCTTTGAGATTATTCTCACATCATCTTCTTCTTATTGTTCTTGCTGAAATATTGACGCCATATTGATCTGCCAATTCTCTTCTTATTTGTGAGGAACTTGAAAATGGATTCGCCTTACTTATCCTTAAAATAATTTTGTCCATATTTTCGAAAGTTTTTCGAGGTCGAGATAATCTTTCTTTATTGGTAGTACTGTGAGTATTCTTGTATAGAGTCAAGGCATTATAAACCAATTTTCTAGAACAGCTTAAATTTTTTGCTATAGCAGAAATGGACAAACCTTGATTTTTTAGGTCTACAATAAGTGCTGGGTTCTCTGGTCCACAATGTTTCTTTCTACCCACTAAAAATTAAACCATTGCAGTCAATACTCAATTTAAAGACAATAAAAATATTAACTTACTTGCAATCAATTTAAAAAAATATATATTTCTGTGCTATTTATGTGGCCACTGTCAAACTAACTAAAATGTACTACATCTATACCTGGACGAATATACTAAAAACGAATATAAAAAATTTTATTTTAATAAAATATCAAAACAACAAATATTTCCATATCAGTCAGGATTCACTTTTTTGTAAAAAAAATCATAAACAAACCAGTGTGCTATTTATATGACCATAACTGTAGTCATCTGGGGTGCAACTTTGACTATAAAATATAAATTTATTTGGAATCCTTATCCATCGTCGTAAATGACAAAAACAAAATTGTCCAAGATTATAAAATAAGAATGAAATAACAGTCACAAGAACGGAATTCTTAATAACCGTAGATTATACACAGAAAAAAAGAAGTTCTTCAGTTAAGAAAAGTAGCTATCTTGAAAAAATTATCTTGACCCAAAAGCAAAATTCTCTGAACAAAATGTTTTCTTTTCATCTAAGCAAACCGCCTGTTTTGGCACAAAAAAATTGTCTTGGTAAATTGTTTTAGTTTAAATAAACTGCCTTTAGCGAAGAAAAAGTTGTTTTGAAGCAAGATATAAAATGTCTTACTAATATATTTTTAACACAAATAAAGCTTTACTTTGCCTGAAGAAAAAGTTGTTTTGAAGCAAGATATAAAATGTCTTACTAATATATTTTTAACACAAATAAAGCTTTACTGTGCCTGAAGATTTTTCATTTTTTAACTCAAAATATCCGGCATCTCAAAACGAAAATGGCGATTTATTTCAATGGAAAGTTAATTTATTTTAACTTAAGAAAATGCAAATAGAAAATGATAATTTCTTTAACAAGGCGGTCTTGTCATGACATAACTATTTACATTCCCTACATTATGGGAACATTAATATGTCAAAATATCTTGACTTCATCGCATTGCTAAAAAAAAGTGAGGGCATGTTTAAAAAAAATGTGTTTACATAATAATTTATATAAAGAGCAATTCCACGCCAAGTCATCCAATTTACAAAAAAAGTGTTGTCCTGACATTTAATTTTAGCTCACACATATACTATACTATAGTAGTGTGAGCTATGGTGATCCTAATTTTTTCGAGAAAAAAAAAGTTGCTCCGATTTCAAAAATTTTTATATATCTTTGCGTTTCAGATGATTTTGAAACTTTTTTGTTGCGCCGTCTGTCTGTCTGTCTGTCTGTCTGTATGTCTGTCTGTCTGTCTGTCTGTCTGTCTGTCTGTCTGTATGTCTGTAACGACCAACGCGCATAACTCAAAAACCGCTTGGCCGATTTTAATGAAATTTGGTACCTAGGCTGGGTTTTGGGCCGAGATGGTCCCATTTAAAAATGAACAAAATCCACCGAGCACAAACCAAATAAAAGGGTGGGGGTTGATTTCAAAAATTAGAGTTTATGGAAAAATATGGCGTGTGTGACATCAAACGGAAGGTAATTGAGTCTGGAGTTCAACAAAATACATTTTAATTTATTTTAAAAAAAAGGGTGGGGGTATATTTCAAAAATTAGAGTTTAAGTGAAAAAATGGCGTGTGTGATATCAAACGAAAGGTAATTGAGTGGAGTTTAAGAAAATACATTTTAGTTTTTGTTTTTTTAAGGGTGGGGGTAGATTTCAAAAGTTTGAGCTTAAGTCAAAACATGGCTTGTGTGGTATCAAACAAAAGGTAATTTAGTCCGGAGTTGAATAAAATATATTTTAGTTTCTATTTATATTAGCTCACACGTACACTATAACTATAGTACCTAGTGTGAGCTTAGGGGCCCATATATTGGCAGAGTATTTTCTTTAATCATGCTTACTAAATAAAACAGCTTATGCTTAACCACTTTTGCACAATTTTAGATTTTTAAATCCAATTAGTCTGTTGTACACGCATTTGAAAAGTCTAAAAACAGGCAATATGGGACTTTAAAGAAAAAATTATGCTCATAGTAAACAGAACCTAAAAAAAATCAACCTATAATTTTGAAAACATGCATAAAATTAGTTTTCAAAAAAATGTGACGTTTAGCAAAATCTTTTACACTGGCTTGATTAGAACAATTTAGAGAATATCTAAAAAACCCGAAATTCCCGAAGTTTTCATATTTTTTTTGGGGTATAAATATAATGTTTTCTTAAATTTTTGATATAGTGTTGGAAAGCTATACTCAAGGACTATATCTTCCTTGTCTGAAACATATTTAAAAAATAGACGTTACCTTGGAGTTCCACGAAGTATTTAAGAATGTCTGGGAAATCCCTCAACTTCAGCATCAAAAATGACCCTGTCTATCGGGGTGCTGGTGATTATCAAGTAGGCTAAATTTTTCACTGTATCATATACTTTTAAAAACAATAATAAAAATCTGGGTCTGTAATCCTTAAGGTCACTACACATTCTTTTAATATGTTATTTTAATATTTTTAATAATGTTAAATTGCATCACAAATTACATGCGCGGATCTACGGGAGAGAAAAAAGGGAAAATCCCCCCCCCCCCCAACTCTGAAACTTTACATAGTTTTTAAACACAGAATACACCTCCTGGTCACTACGAAAAATAGTTTTTGTGAAATATTTATTATGATATTTCCCCGCCCCAAATAAAGTTTCCAGACCCGCCCCTGTAAATTAAGGCTTATCAGAAGGTAAAGTTTATTCATATGACCGTGTTCTCTAAATTATGGTCTAAACTCTCTTAATAAGGTCACTACACTAATTTTTTAAAAGTTTATTTACTTTCTTAGTAGTTACCTACTGTCATATTTACAAAATCGGAAAAGAAGTTGAGTTCTATTATTTCAGAAACCGAACAAATTTTTTTTCCGAGCTTGATGTAAATTTGGCATCTATAGTTAAATCATCCAGATGAGTGAAAGAATGGTGTCCAGTTGTTGTGTGTTTGAGATTTTACCTCCAAACGCATCATAATGACTTTTACCATGCGTTAGTTTAGTAGTTAGTTTTTTTTAATGCCCAGTGGCGTATGCAGAAATTTTCCAAGGGGGTTGGGAGAGGGGCCTTGAGTAAAAGTCCTGGAAAACCATTTATTTCAGAAAAAATCTTTAGAAGAATTTATTTAATGGCTTTGAAAAGATTAGGCCCCCAACCCCCTCCATCCTGCATACGCCTCTGTTAAGCCTGAACCATTTCATTTACCAAAAAAACAAACTAATTAATATCCGTGTCTCACCAAAAATTTATTCTTAAAACTAAAAAAAAAAAAAATCCGACAGTGTACAAAGTGCAAAACAGTATGTGGCTGTAAATAATGATTTTTATACCAATTTTTTTTTCCTTTTGCGACTGAATAATAAAATGTGATTTTTTACATGCTTTAACCAAATAGCTTAAAAGATGATGTTAAAATGACAGACCCAGATTTTTTATTTTACTTTTATTGAGACGATACATTGTCAAGTAAAACAAGGCACAAGCGAAGTTTTAATACACAGATAGACATGACAATTTTTTTAGTCAAAAGTTCTAAGTTCTAAGGTTTTTGCGGTTTTTCCAATTTTTAAAAATTTAGTTTGCTGAAACCAAGAGATCTAGAAATTTTTCTTTTGCCTTGTATGATACAGACAAGCCACTGAGCTTTAATGTGCGTATAGACTTTTTTTTGATAGACCATATTCCGCACCGGTGTAAATAATTAAAAATCGAGAAAATCATAAAATTTACGATTTTTTAAAACTATTTTTGCCATGTTAAAAAAGTGAGTTTAATTTTTTTTGTGTTTAGGATTATCCAACCAATATTAAAGATTTCTTCCGTCAAATTTGTTTTTACATTAGATTTAATACAATAGACATAAAAAAAATTAAGGCCACAACTGATTTTCTTCTTTTTTTTACTTTTAAAGTGGCCTGTAAAGTACGGGAGGCGACATTAAAAATTAAAATTCGTTAATT
The DNA here is from genome assembly GCA_963576565.1 of Aspidapion aeneum. NCBI lineage: Eukaryota > Metazoa > Arthropoda > Insecta > Coleoptera > Brentidae > Aspidapion > Aspidapion aeneum. The sequence goes on from OY755039.1 coordinate 8,502,878, forward strand.
TGGTTTTCCTAGGGGCACTAATACAAATTTAGATTTTTTTCGTGACATAGCAGCTACCCCCGTTGGATGATTTGGCGTGGAACTACTCTAAAGTTATTAAATTTTATTAATATAGTGTTAGTTTATACCTATTTATTTATTTGTTTTGTAAATTTTAATATAATATCAAGTGTAATTTTAAGTTAATTTAAGAAAACAATGTGGCAAAAATGCTAAATAAAAGCTTAAAACAAAAAAAATTATGGAAAATATTGTTAACTTATTACATTTAGTTCGAAAAAGAAGTTTTCTTAATTAAATTATAGTTTGTTTTGCTTTGAATAATCTTTTTTTTAAGAAAACAATTAAATACATCGAGTCAAAAGGATTTTAATTTTAAGTCAAGACGAAACTAAAGAAAGAATCTTATAATTCAAAAAATTTTTTGATACATTTTTTTATTTCAAAATAATTATTTGTTTAAAATAAAAACCATTTTAGGTTGTCATTATTTTATTTTATAAACTACGTTTCGATCCACTGTAGATGGTAGATCTTGGATTGTCTTGAGGTGTAAATTAACTACCACCTGAAGACAATCATAGCTACAATGGTCGAACCCTTGTGTATAAAATCAAATAATGACAATGGAAGTCTAAAAATGATTTTTATTTTAAACAAATAATTATTTTGAAATAAAAAAAATGCATCTAATAGTTTTTTTGAATCCAAAGATCCTTTCTTCAATTTCGTCTTGACTTGAGACATTAAAATCCTTTTGACTCGATGCATTTAGTTGTTTTCTTAAAAAAAAAAGATTATTCAAAGCAAAACAAACTATAATTTAATCAAGAAAACTTATTTTTCTAATTTTCTTCGGATGAAAAATTATATATTAAAACAAGATAACAATGTTTTTGAGGCAAGATGTTATCGCAAACCTATTGTTTTAAACCAAGATTTTTTTTTCAATTATGTCTTGGTATAATACTAGAAAACAAGAAGGTTGCCGCTTCCATTCAAAACAAATCAATTTTCTTGGATAAAGGCAACTATTATTTTCAACCAAACCAGCACTTGAAGAAAATAGTTTTTTTTTTGTTAAAAAAATATCGTCAAATCATCAAATTTTTTTGGATCAAAGCAATTTGCTTTGACTGAAGACATTTTTTTTTCTGTGTACAAAAACCTCATTTATCAAAACAAGACATGAGCAAAATCGAAGTTTAGTATAAAATCTTTTATCAAAACGGGACAAAATCAAAAAGGACAAAATCATAAAAAGGTGCCGGTCCTAGAGCAACTCTTTCCTTTCTTTTTTTGTCCTTTTTGATTTTATCCGGCTTTGATAAAAGACATCATAAAGAACTTCGATTATGCTCTTGTCTTGTTTTAAAGTTAAAAGTTACAGGAGCGGGGTTTAAAGTGACAGGGGGCGGAGCTTAGAGTGGTGGAAGGGAGGGGGCCGCTAAAGCATACTATAGGACTACTCGAACTTATTCTAAAATCTATCTTGTTTTTAGAATGGTCTTCCATCGACAGAAAATCCATACATATTTAACGGAGACTTCGTAGATCGGGGCAAGCGAGGCCTGGAAGTTTTTCTAATTCTGGTTTTGTTTGTGATAGTTTTTCCTGGAGGCGTTTACCTTAACAGAGGAAACCATGAAGATCATATTATGAATCAGAGGTAAATATTCGTTTTCAAACGCCACCCATCCACCCCTTTTTTGTGATTTAAAAAATCCTTAATTAAATTTATGTTTTGTTATTTATAACTTTAAACTTTATGGGTAGGGGAGGGGAGGGGAATTCCATTCTAATTTTGAAAATATGCGTTACATGTTACTAAAAACAAAATGACTTTGGATGAGACGATAAAACCGACTTTTGTCATTTGCGTCCGATTCCTCGACGTGGATACAGCCAGTTTTGGATTAATTCAATAAAATACCATCGGATAGAAATCAGTGAATTTGAACATATGTCTTAATATGATTTAAGATTTATTTTACACCTTGTTAGATTGTTTTAGTATTTGACGAAATCTATACCACGGATCATCTAACAAATCCATACATTGGGTTGTATAGGCTTAGGATAGTTAGGAACACTTAAGGAAACAAATTTTTTGTTAGGAATAACTCAAAACTAAAACCCACAACTTGGTCAACACGAAGTTTGATTGTACTTTAGCAAACATCAGTCTTTAAATATATTACAAATATACATTTTGCACCTTAAAACAGTTACCCGACACTGTCGGCGCAGAAGGCGGGTAATAAAGTACGATAAGTTAGTAATATATATATAGTAACAACCCAAAAATAAAAGTAAGTAAAAACGCTACGAGTTTTTTAAATGAAACTATTCAAAAGCAGAGATTAGAAGTGTATTTATTAGGTTGGTCTATACCACTATATAGTTTGAGCCCAACTCCAGAATTTCGTTTTTTCCGAATCACCGCAAACCATACATGATTCCTCCATGACCATTAATTTTATTGTAGGGTAATTGGAAACTTTCTAGTGGGTTATCATACAGGCACAAGTGTTCTTCAATACCCGATTTTGCTATTTATACTTACTTTTTTTACCGCCGACATATTTTGTTGTATTTAATTCTGAAAATAGGCATTTCCGATTAGAGTTGACATAGAAATAAAATTTCGGAATTCCATTGTCTTTATTTATTTTAAAACACGACAACTAATTTTTCTAGGGAATAATCCCTAAAACTCAGAAGCCTACAGGGGCTGATGTGTAGAGGGATAACCGGAGCTATGAGAACTACCCCGATCCTGGCCCTAGAGACAATTCTGGGACTACCATCGCTACCAACTTGGATCAAGAGGGAGGCGATGGGGACCTACCTACGTCTAAGGGACACGGGTCAGTGGAGAGGAAGAGGGGAAACAGCTGGTCATCTAGCTATAGCAGAGCTGACAATTAGAGAAATCCCCCTCACGTCAATGACGGTCAGCAGAGCACACGCACCTTGGAGGCTCGAGAAGAGGTACAAAATCCACATCCCAGACAGGGAAGCGTGGCAGAGAGACGAAATGATGTTTGAGGAGAGCGCTTTAGTTTGCTACACTGATGGATCCAAACTATCAGAAACTATCAGAGAGGCAAACAGGAGCGGGAGTATACGTGGAAAAACTAGAAGTTCAGAAGAGCTACTCGCTCGGTGAGCAGGCTACTGTTTTTCAAGCAGAAGTCTACGCCATAATAATGGCGGCAACCCTAGAAGAGGTCCGGAACAGCGAAGAGGAGCTTATATGTATATGCTCTGACAGTCAAGCCACCCTGAAGGTGCTAAACGCACCCAAGATTGCTGACGGCTTGGTGGAAGAATGCGCAGAGGTGCTGGAGACCCTAAGCGATGGCAAACGGGTGACGCTGGTTTGGGTTCCGGGACATACGGGGGTACCAGGCAACGAGAAGGCGGACGCTCGCACGACTCGGGGCAGGGACCGCCTATGTAGGACCGGAGCCACTTTTGGGCGTGACAAAAAGACAAGTGCAAAGCGGACTCAACAAATGGGCCCGAGACGCGCTATTAAACTCCTGGGAAACAGGAACGGGTTGCAGACAGACCAGAGAATTCGTAGACCGTCCAAAAGCGACCAGAATTAGATGGATGCTGGGACGGACACGAAAAGACCTCGGACTGCTGATAGGTACTCTAACCGGACATAACCGGTTGAGGAAGCACATGACACGTATAGGAGACGAGAATGACCCTACCTGCCCAGCCTGTGGACAGGAAGAAGAGACATCAAGACACCTCGTGGCAGAATGCGAGGCCTACGCAAGGATGAGACAACAGGCACTCGGAGCGCCAACTCTGAGCGAGGAAGAACTGCACATGCTCAAATGGGCAGACTTACTGGACTTTGTAAAGAGAACAGGAAGGCCCAATGAGTTACCCGACCATCAAAGGGAAGTGCAGAGAGTGGGTTAAGGGACAGACTTGGGGCATGGCAAAAAGGGCCTACTCTGGCCTACTTGTCAGACCTGCGGGTCAACCCCCCCCCACTACTAATACTACTACTACTAGGGAATAATAGCCAGTCAAAAGTCTATTAATTGTCCAGAGGTATAATTGAGAACCTTTCTTTTCATCGTCAAATTTTCTCCGAGGTAGTTATGGAAAATGAGCTGGCTTCTAATGCTTTTTTACCGAAAATTTATGGGCCCCTTTAAGGTCTCCGCCCGTTAGGCCTTTGTGGTGCCAGTCTGACACTGTATAAGTGCGTTAGTACTCCATACTCCATTTCAATATTTTTTGGGACTAATAAGTTACTACTCTCAGAGCCTGACGTTTAAATGAAAGTTGTAATGTCACATTAGACCTTTCCAAGCGGTGGATCGTTCGGCTATTAGTTCTCATAGTTTAAATGCGAGAGTCAAACAGCGAGCATTTAACCAAGAAACGTCAAAAAAATCATGCATTGTCATTGTTCTATTAACCATTCTATAACCCTGCTCAGATGTTCATAATTAACGCCGAGTGCACACCGGACGCGCGCGGCGTTTCTTTTTGCCCGTTTACGATTGACGCCACGCGCGACCGGTTGAATGAATTTTTCGTTCATGATCCTATTACTGATGATGAATATACGTTTACGATTAACACACGGCGAACAACCATTTATCTGCCTCGATTAGTTGGGTATAATTTAACTTGTCACGCATGCTCATAGCGAAAATAAAACATATGCGAGCAAACTCTAACCCAACTTTACTCCTTTTTTGTCAAAATTATTTTTTTTTAATTCCACCAAACCGTTTGGGCACGTAAAGCCTAGTTTCCACCTATGTGTGCCCACCCTAATACCCTTAAAAATATATTCTTATTTAATTACCCAAAAAATATAAGTATTTAATCTTTGTAAACAAACACAAGTCAGTGACAACTCATGTTGTTGACAATACAATTTTGTTACAAATTATTTTTAAGTTTTGCCAGGGCTATCAAAACGGACGGGCCACGATCCTCCACTTGGTTGACGTCACATCCGGGGCTGATTTTTTTTTGATGGTCACATCACGACACAGCTGATTGTCTTTAAAATATTGAAGTTGGAATGACGGTTCATGAATATTTAATTTTTTTTATATAAAGCCGGTTTTGAGATTGTTTTTACTATATTCTTGCAGAACAATTATGTTTAAATGTATAGTAATCCTTAATTTTTCAGAGCCGTTTCATTAGCTCACACAAAAATTAAATTTAAAGCAGAAGCGAATGTGACAAACACAGATGACAAAGTCAAATACATGTCAAATATAACAGTTGGCATGCAGTAAATGGCGGGTAATTTGAATTCAAAATAAGAAATGCTAAATTTTGAAGATTTTAAGCTTTTAATCATCTTGCATCCTTACAAAAGTTTGCTAGAATATCGGGATGGTGTCTGAGAATATTTAACTGAAATTTCGCGGAAATCTGTTGTGCCATTTTGAAAATATCCTAAAAAAACGTCTGACCTCCCATAAGACCCAATGTAAAAGTCAGCCCCCAGAGAACAGCTGATTTTTTCAGGGTCGTGGCCTCTATTTTTATGTTGGCCTTGGTTTTGCCACAAAGCCAATGAGTAACCAATTGTATACGAGGTTTTTTAGAAGGAACTTTGTTATACAGTGATCTTAGGCGCGTCTGGGTAAAGTTCATACGGTAAATTTTAACCCGAATCATGAACGCACTCCTGGAGGTAGGTTATCTTTGGTAGATAATACATAGATAGAGGTAGATAGATAAATACATGATTAAAATAATAATGAAAATGTATGATTCTTTGACGTTTCTTGGTTAAGTGCTCTCTCTTTGATTCTCGCATTTAAACGAAGATAACTAATAACCGAGCATTCCACCGGGGTGGACCGCTTGAAAAGGTCTATTTATTAAACGTTCAAAATGTGTTTTTTATAAAATAAAAGTTAGGTAATGCTTGATAAACCAATAAACCTAGTTTTGGTAATGACAAATTAATTTTTCCTTATATTGAATAACTAAACATAGAAATAGTCGTTTACCTAACTAGTGCGGAAAGTGCCTCTTTTCCGCACGCGATTGCAGATGGCCAAACGACGCGATAGCGGAGTTTGGCCAGCAATCAAGTGCGGAAAAGACACTTTACGCACGAGTTAGGTACACTATTTTAATTTTTTTATAAAAAATTTTTTTATAAAAAACTAAAAATTAATCAGAAAATTATTTATATTCAAAACGTTTTAATCAAATCAATTATTATTATTCACATTCTAGCGGCTTCTAGAACTGACTGGGGTAGATCTTCGTCCGAAGAATCCATTGAAAATCTGATTTTTTGGTTTGAAAAATTCAAAAGACGCTTGTATCTGCAAAATTGGCTTTGTTTTGACAGTTTGTTTGTACTTTGTTGCTATGGTGATTTAAGATGCCCAATCTAAAACCACTAGTGTTCATTGTTGTTTGACATTGACAATGACGATATTTATACCGGGGAGGTTTAAAACTTATAATTTGAACCTATTTTACTGAAAACTTTATTTTATCGAAAATATTGAAAATATAGCAGAATTTTAGTCAATTTGAATATTTTTAGGATATTTCGTGTGCTAGGAAAGATACAAATGTATTTTGAACGGTCTAAATGTTATAGAACACCTCAAAATCGTGCAAAATTTACTTTTCCGCACTGGTGCGGAAAAAAATATTTTTCCACACTAGTGCGGAAAAGTGGCACTTTCCACACTAAAATGCGTGCGGAAAAGTGGACTTTTCCGCACGCTTATAGAAAAAAAATATTAAAACATCTTGGCTACTGACACCACGTTGTGATTTAACCGGCTATTAAAAAAATACTATAAATTACGCCCTTTCCACGTTTTTCATATTTTTACCGTCTTGTCACTTACTCTGTGCTTTTATACCGTCTCCATCCAATTAATAGAGTTCACGATACGAAAACCACACACAGCCTTAAATAAATAAAAAATTGTTTGCTTTTAGGTATGGTTTCATTCGCGAAGTGCAGACCAAATACAGGGTAAGTTTTCCTTTTTGATTGAAGTGCTTTTTAGTCAGAATCTTTTTCTTTCAATTTTTATATTATAACTACGAGGGTCATCTAAAAATGTACTTTTCAGTGGAAGGTTTAGCCATGATTAAGAATAAGGCCCGGCAACATAGTACGAACCTAATTACTCATCGTTTCGTAATATATCAACATCATCTCTTCACGTCATGTGTTGTTATTCGAGTACTAAAAAGTTACGGGTATCAAATTTTACGTCTTTTAATATTTGACTTTAAACTCCGTTGACAGACGCGTCGATCTGACCTAAAAAAAAAAGTGTGTCGTAGGTCACGTGATGGATTCTCTCTTTCAATCGATATTTTCATCGATCGATGATATACCCAGTTTTACTCGCCTGCTGCGATTTTAGTTTCTCTCGCAATTCGTCAGATGGCGCTTCTTGCCGGGTATATGATTTTGTTTTCTCACCAAAAACGTAAGGTGATGGACAAAACCGTAAACTTAATTTAACAAGGGTGTCATATTGAACATGCAGTGTTTTGAAGAGTCCCATAAGGACGAAACAGTCACTGTCAACACTTAGGTGTAGATTAGATCCGTGACCACCGCGAGATTAAGATTTCGAGCTAAACATGGAAAAATACTGTACGCATAATTTAAACAAATAATATATTTGTAATTCTTATATACAAAACTATTTAGCTTGTATAGTACCCACACCTAAAGATACGAGCAAGCAAATAAAATTTTAATCATAAAGGTTAGTTTTAGCGCCCTGGGTATAAATTATATAACGGGGAGAATTAAGTGGCATAAGAGAAAGGAATAAGTAGGAAAAATAAGATAACAAACAACAGGTTTGTTATCTTATTTTTCTTATTTAATTCTTGCCCTTATGCCACTAAATTCTCTCCGTTATATAAATTTCCATACTTTTACTAGTAATTTAATTAAACTTATCTTAGCAAAACATTTTTTATTTCCCTATGTCAGTATTTTTGTCGAGAAAACTATTTGAACAACATAATAAAACTTTTAAATTAAATTTTACAATTACATTTCTAGAAAAACTCGGAGCGCTTGCTGAAACTCATCGAAGGAGTATACAGATGGCTCCCTTTGGGGACCATAATCAATAACAAAGTTCTGGTAGTCCACGGTGGGATTTCGGACTCAACTGATTTGAACGTGATACAGGGACTTGAAAGGGAAAAGGTAATAAAATTTAAAAGTTTTGTACAAATACACACAACAAAAAAACGAAATCGCTCTTACAGGTTAATTGTTGCTGCTTTTCGACCTCATGAATAATCTTTAGTAATAAAAATAACTTAAATTTTTTTTACGATCGTTATTAATTGACAATCTCTCAGAGATAATTACTAAATCAATTACAATCCATAAACGGTTCTTCTTGTGTAGGTATCCACAAAAACATATTCAATAACGTTAAAATTATATATTTTTTTAAGTACGTTTCGTTGCTAAGACCACCAGTTAACGATAGTGCTGCTCCAGGTGCGGAAGCCATAAACAAAGCTGAATGGAAACAGGTAATTTAGAATCTTACTGTAATTATTTAGTCTTCTTAATCTATATTTATGTATTGTTATTTGTTTGCAAGTTAGAAGACATTTGTAATAAAAGCGGTACCAAATTCGATATAAAACATAGAAAGGTAAAGCTTGAGGGCTTTAATTTTTAGGAAAAACATTAAAACACCTCTTGATAAAGCAAGTCATTTCAAAAGTAGTTAGGGTTTTTTATAGTTTAAGTTTTTATAAAAAATCCAACTTAAATACCTACGTCAGCCTAAAATTGTCTTTACAATAACAAAATAAATTAAATACTTCATGATGATATTTTTTAGTAATCTTTTTATTTCTTGTATCCATGTTGGACACGTATCTTCCAAATGAAGTAGTTTCCTTCTGAATTAGAATAAATAAATATTAAAAAAAAATTATTTTGACAAAAAGAGCAGTGTCGTTTGTAAATAACCTAGCTCAACATTAAACATTATTCTTAGCAATGTTCGTACATCAATTACTTTCAAAATGTAAAGCTTTGATAAATAGATCGGTGCAGACAAATGGTTTAAAAGTGAAGAAAAATCATTAGAATCAGCAATTGCCGACTTTTAAAATTTATTTTTAGGTATTTGACATCCTCTGGTCAGACCCTCAAGACTGTGCGGGTTGTATTCCCAACAACCTTAGAGGTGCTGGTACTTATTTTGGTCCAGACATTACGAAAAAGTTTCTAAAGGACAACAAGCTCGCTTTTCTAGTTAGATCTCACGAATGTAAAGCAGAGGGTTATGAAATGTGCCACGATAACTTAGTAAGTTTTTAAATTCAATTAACGCTTTATTAAAGTTAATTTTTTGAAATTTATCAAGATTTTATTTTGTTATCGAATTTGTGGTACAAGAAAAATAGATTTAACAATATGGTGTCAGGTATGAGGGTTAATTTTTTAAAATTTTTATATCGCACAGATCGCTACTGACAGCATTTACCAAAACTAAGTAATAAACCTAAATATGACGGCGTTTAGACAAAATAAATTAAACATAAGCGTAATTTATTAAGGGTTGGAAAATATAAACAGATGTACTTACATAACGTTTTAAGAAATACTCGTATTAATATGCAATTTTCAGATTTTTATATTATGATTTTTCGCTAAGGCTGTCAAAAACCAGGCTATATGTACATAAATAAATATCTTTTTGTAGATTCTTAGAAACTAAAGCTCTTAGTATACATATACAGGGTGTCCCAGAACTAATGGTACATGGTTAAACTGTAGATTCCTTGGGTCAAAATATTACGATTTAGCCATACTTACCTTAGTCCAAAAGTTCAAATTAACCGAGATACAGGGTGTTAAACTTTATTTTTTTAATTTGATTTTCTTTAATAACTTTTTTACTAATTAATATTTTTGAAAAAACTAACCAGCGAGTAAGTTTTTTTAAAATTGGCAAGACGATTCCGTTGAAAAATTTGATGCACAGTGTACAGGGTGTTCCTTGGACCACTACCATTGCATAAAAATCAGTATATTTTTTTTGTGCCTCAGTGTATACCAGTTTTTATGTAAAATAATGGTTTTCCCATTCTTTATATGTAAAAAAGTTATACTGTTTTAAAGTCGCTCAGAGCAACGGTTTTTGAGTTTTTTGCATAAAAATTTTTTATTGCATGTGAGTGATCTGCCTAATTTATGTACGATACTTTCTTCAATCATTTCTACTAATTAATAATTTTGCACAAAAATTGGGTTTGGTGATTTTTGGGCATGGATAATTTAATTTTGGTTAAAAAAAATAAAAATAATATACAGGGTGTTCTCTGGCTCGGTATCGTTACATTAAAATAGGTCTAACTTTTTTGTTCCCCGGTGTATACAAGATTCTATAAAAAACATTAGTTTTTTATTTTTTTTTAAGTGAAAAATTTATGGTGTTTAGATGTCGCTTAGAGCAACGGTTGTTTAAATTATAAGTTTTTATTGTATGCGTAAAAGATTTTTGATTAAATTCTTACCCACTTCATACATATTAGCTATAATCAATAATTTTTTATAACATTTTAAGATTGGATGTTTTCTTAGGAAATATTAAGTTAAAAAATATACAGGATGGTTCTTGAATTATCATAAGTGTGTTAAAACAATTGTAAATTATTGTCCGTTATGACAACTGTGTAGGGCGATGTTTTTAATGAGGAACAAAAACTTCTTCGTATTAATGTTTTTAAAAATGGTAAGTACGTATACTTTATTAATGCAACTATTTTTTTATTGTTTTGAAAGAAAATTATAATTATTAATAAAATTGATATTTTATTATTTATTTAAAAAAATATAAAACAGCAACAAAGTTAAAATTTTAAAATTGACAAATAGTAAATCAAACTTAAAATTGTTTATGTTTGAAAATAAAAAACAATAAAATCCAATAAAGTTGCTGTCTGCGTCTATTCTGTCAAACTTTCTTAAAACTACAGAACTGTTTGTAAAATTACTTAATAATTAAAATCATATTCTGTTTAAAAACCTGCTTAAGTATACACCGAGGCACAAGAAAAATACACTGATGATTTTAATGCAATGGTAGTGGTCCAAAGAGCACCCTGTACATTGTACATCAACTTTTTCAACGGAATCGTCTTGCAAATTTCAGAAAAACCTACTTGCTGGTTAGTTTTTGCAAAAATATTAATTAGTAGAAAGAATTGAAGAAAGTATCATACATAAATTCGGCATTTCACTCACATGCAATAAAAACTTTAAATGCAAAAATTTCAAAACCCGTTGCTCTGAACGACTTTAAAACAGTATAACTTTTTAACATAAAAAGAATGGGAAAACCATTATTTTACAAAAAAACTGGTATACACCGAGGCACAAAAAAATAGAGTGATTTTAATACAATGGTAGTAGTCCAAGGGACACCCTGTACATTGTACATCAAAATTTTCAACGGAGTCGTCTTGCCAGTTACAAAAAAATTTACACGCTCGTTATTTTTTGCAAAAATATTATTTAGTAAAAAAGTTATTAAAGAAAATCGAATTGAAAAAATAAAGTTTAACACCCTGTATCTCGGTTAGTACGAACTTTTGGTCTAAGGTAAGTGTGGCTAAATCGTAATATTTTGACCCAGGGAATCTACAGTTTAACTATGTACCATTAGTTCTGGGACACCCTGTATATATTATGGGAAAAATCATAATCCAACCACTATTCAGTCAAAATTTATGTACTTATGTTAATAATTTTAAACCCTTTAAAAACAAGGTTACATTTATTTTTTTTAAACCTTTTTCTTTCATTGAAGTTTAGCGAAACTCAATTTATAAACATTTTATAAAAATTGTATCAATAGCAGTTTGGCTGGAATTTGACATATAATAAAAGTGCGCACATTTGCGCATATTTTAAAGCTGTTTCTACTCAGAAGTTGGAACTTTTTTATGTACTCTTGTACTTGTACTTTCCAAAGAAGTGCAGAAAAATATGTTTCTGGTAAAAACAATCGTTTTTCTACGAGAAAATAAACTAAACATATTTTTTTTCATTACTATTTAAAATTTAATTACAGCATGGCAACCAAGGCAATAAGATAAAAAAAATCTTTCAAATCTATACAGGTCTTTTAAAATTCGACATACCAGATCAGAAAAACTTTTGTAACGCAATTTTTTTTTTATACAGCAGACGGAGAACGGATTTTTACGCTCTTATGAAAAATACAAATTCGTTTAATTTCAAATAACAAAAATCATCCACTTTACAATTTGGTGTCAGGTGTGAGGTGCTCATATATACTTTTGTAGGTTATAACGATATTTTCTGCTTCAAACTACTACGAAGTAGGCTCAAACAATGGCGCTTATATTAAGTTGATGGGAACAGAACTAGAGCCTCATTTTGTTCAATATATGGCCGTTGCAGGGAGGAAAAAGCTAACCTTGAATCAGGTTCGTATCACTTGCTTAGAGGGTATACCCTTAAAATATTAAGAAAAAGATCAGCAAATAGAAATAACCTTACTTTGTAAGAGTAACGATAACACTCCTTTAACAGCGAAAGAGTTGACATTGCTGCACAGTAGTTTGTGAACAATTATTCTTATTTTTAATTTATTTATAGATGCGCACACTGATATGTAGAATATTGTTCCTTCTGGAATTTGATATAAAACAATCCCTATTTCATTTATCTGGCTGTGTTTTCCTACGACTGACCATCTTATGTGTTGGGTTTGGATTCTGCACCAGAACCGAACCCTATCAACATTTGAGCCCGTTCGGGGCAGTAAGCTATCAGGCAACAACGCACATGCGCATGCTCAGTTGAGAGGAATTGAGAGGGAATTGCAGGTGTGGTGGTCGCCAGATTTACTGTGCGCCCGTACCATTCTTGTGAGGTTGAAATTGTACATTGTTTATTTTCATATCTGTGGTAGTAACAGGTCAGGTTTAATAATTAAAAACTACATGCTGATTTTATACAAACTTTATTGTCTGAAATAGAATAGTGCTCATTGGCGTAGCTAAGAGGGGGCCAGGGGGGGCCTGGCCCCCCCCTGAAGTCCCTCAGGCCCTCCCTAAGATATTTTAGGCCGCCCCTACCGACTACTAGTAAAAGAACATGACGCTGAAAATACATACTTTTCTATTATTATTCGGGAAATATTCAAATAAAATAGGTGCATTAAAATTTAAAATCATTCAGATAATGTTTACATTTCAGGAAAATCCCTTGTCTTGCGGAATTAGGCCTTTTCTCTTTAAATTATCGGTAACTTTTCTGCACTTATGCAATTTCCCGAAAATATTTTTTAAATTTAAACATAATTATGCATATTGAATATTTCATACATATTGGCGACATCTCGTAAAATATTATAGAAGTGTAAGTTAAATTTCGCATTTAATAAAGACAGCGACCTTTGCCCCTCTGTTTCCGAAATCGGGTTGTAGATGTCGTAAGGTTATAAAAGACCTTTTTAAACTGTTTTTCTAAAATAAATATAATAATCTTTTTAGTTTTTTTGAGGTAAGCGTTTAGTGTCTTATGAAAATTTTCCGATTTTGGTGACAATTTCATAACCATTTTCATATTAAGTTTTCCCACGTCGTTAAATGGAATAAATTCGTCGAGCAATACCGGGAAATTTTTAATATTAATACTTTTACTCTAAGAGCAGAAATTACCGTTTTAAAGAATTGTATTTTTCGGTTAAATCAAACTGTTGGTCATGATTCTATCAAACAACATATAGCAGAAAACACCTATCCAAACCTCTACCAACTTTTTAAATTTGCGAGTATTCTTCCAATTTCAAGTGCAACTTGCGAGAGGTCTTTTTCTGCCATGAGGAGAGTTTTTAATTGGCTTAGAACAACTATGACTCAAGAGAGACACTCAGGTTTGTCATTGTTATTCATAGAAAAAGATGTTGAGGTCGACTTAAACAGTGTGGTAGACGCTTTCAGTCAGCGACGTAGAAAACTTTCTTTGTAGAATTGCTGAATTACATACTTCCTGTGTATACATATAAATAAGTTGGTAAATGTATTATTAAATTTGTTATATTAAAATATTAGAACATTTAATGCGCGTATTTTTTTTTTAATTCATTGCACACTTTGCACGACTCCTTAAAACCTATGTTTGCTTTTTGTTCAAGATAGACCGGGGCCACGGCCCCTCCTAAAAAGCAAGGCTAGCTACGCCAATGATAGTGCTTATTGACTTATACGGCCCGTTTTTTTTTTAAACTTTCCACTCGGCTAATTCGATATATAACAGTGACGGAGCTAAATTAAGAGGACACGTGGCAGCCATATTTTCAGTCGCGTGTCAAATTTTTTGGGCCCCCCGCGAACTTTTTTTTGAGGCCCCTCATGTCACTATTATATTTTCCAAATATAACCCATTATAGTAAGTGTTTATACACAATATCATTATCTAATAGTTAAAAAACACAGCGAATTAACTGTTTTTTGAAAAACGTATCAATTTTGGCAATCTTCTTCTTCTCCTCCTCCTTTTTTTCAACTACCTGTCTTTTTTAAGCCCCACTCGGATATTTGCGCATTTTAATATTTTAAATATCAACTCAAAATTCAAACGTAACAAGTGAAACAACAAAGACTCGCTAATAACCCATTAAAATGGGGAATAACCTATGGGAATCACTAAGGTTTTGACCAGGCAGGGTTGACAATTGTTTGGGCGTTCACATTTTTTATGTTCGAAAAAAATCGTGACAAATTATATATGGATTTGAAATGTCTCAATATGCATATTTGTATTTTTGGAGTTTGTTTGATATACAGTCGAACCTCCCTAACTCGAACCTCTATAACTCGAACCTCTCTATAACTCGAACCTTTTAAGTGGTCCCTACACTTTTTACATGTATTTTAACCTATGTAACTCGAGTTTCTATAACTCGAACTCTCCATAACTCGAACTGTTTTGGTTGTCCCTTCAGGTTCGAGTTATAGAGGTTCGACTGTACATAGGTAGGTATTACTTTTTCTTAGAGTATATTGGGGGCCCGGCCCCACCGCGTGGCGGGGTCTGCGGGGCCGTTTGACACGCGCGTTCATATTTTTCTACTTTGATATAACAGGGTGTCTCTAAAAGGTCTGTACAAAATCTCAGCACATATTCCCGAGGTCAAAATAAGTCGTTTTAAAGCAACTTACCTTACCTGGTAAATTTAAAAATTAAAAATCGATTGTTTTAAAATAACTGAACATTGCTTAACGCATTACTTTAAAAATTGGTACTCGGGGGTTTTTTGGAATGAGAAACCTAAACCTTTTCACTGTGGCCGTTGGGGGCACTTCACAATGCTCTTTTTATAGGTTAAAATGACTATAATTTTTTTCTCAGTGTAACTTTTAACTTTTTTTGTTAAGAAAATATACTCTTGTTAACATGCGCTAAAGTAAGTCGTTTTCGAGATATTTCCGTTTTTAGTGTTCGATGTTGCAACGGAATACTGAAATTATTTTGAGCGACTATTTCACTAGAGTGTTTTACACTGGCAAAATGTCATAGCAACGGCCGGTTTTCTACTGACTATTTTTCTCAAAGCTTTAATCAAGTTTTCATAAATTTTAATAAAATCGATTTTTAATTTTTAAATTCACCACCCTGTATCTGTGAAACGGAGCAATTTCGGACTAAGGTAAGTTGCTTTAAATCGACTTATTTTGACCTCAGGAATATGTGCTAAGATTTTGTACAGACCTTTTAGAGACACCCTGTATATACATATACAGTAGCGGACAAAAGCTTGGAAACATATATTCAAATTATTATCAATTCTTTCTCATACCTAAATAAAATGTTTGGAGGAACAAATACTATTCATATTATAGTTTACCTTTGGCTCCCGTACGGCAATGTTTATCTTATCAATATTCGAATTCTTTCTACATAAAAACATTTTTTTTGTCTAGTACCGAATATTTTTAAACGACAAAAGTATGGAAACATATCTGTATTTCATTTATTTTTCACTGTGCTTCATATTGATATTGCGTGCGGTAAATAACTAACATCTGTAAAAATGGCTAAAGTGAAACAATTGTCAAAAGATTTAAGAGACAAAGTTATTGACCTTTTCAAAAGTGGTGTCAGAAATGTTGATATTTCTCAAAGATTAAAACTCTACAAAGGGACGGTTTCGAAAATTATCAGGAAATATGAAGAATATGGATCAACTGCGACGCGGCCCAGGCGCGGAAGACCGAGAAAAACCAATCGGGTGTTAGATCGTTACATTAAACGTTTGTCCCATGATAATCCTCGATTGCCATATTTTCAAACAAATAGTAGAAGAAGGTGCCGAAAATCTTTCTGTCAGAACAGTGCAAAGACACTTGGTGGATGCTGGTCTCTTTGGTAGGCGTCCTGTGAAAAAGCCCCTCATATCAAAAAAAAATCGCACCGCCCGACTTGAATTTGCCAAAGCTCATGTGCACTGGACAGAACAACAATGGAATACAATTTTATGGAGTGATGAATGCAAGTTCAACTTGTTTGGATCTGATGGTACATGCTATGTGAGACGTCCAATGCGAAAGAGACTCGATAAAAAGTATCAGTTGCCAACAGTTAAGCATGGTGGGGGCAACATCATGGTGTGGGGTTGTTTTTCTAGTTCTGGAACTGGCCCAATCGTCAAGATTGAAGGGAAAATGGACAAAAAAGTTTACAGAAATATTCTTAGTGAACACATGCTCCTTTTCGCTGAAGAAGAAATGCCTCTACGATGGAGCTTCCAACAGGATAATGATCTTAAGCATTCATCAAAATTCGTAAAAGACTGGTTCAAGCTGAAAAATGTTAATGTTCTTAAATGGCCTTCACAATCCCCGGACTTAAACCCTATTGAACATATCTGGGAGCATGTTAAAAGACAACTTGCAACAACACGGTTCAAAAATAAGAATGATTTGTTTGATAGCATAAAAAATCTTTGGCAAAATATACCGTCAGATGTCTGTAAAAAATTGGTGTATTCAATGAACAATAGATGTCAGGCAGTGTTGGAGGCTAAAGGTACCAAATATTAGCGAGATAGTATTCTTAAAATCTTTTTGTAGAGTTATTGTTTAATTTTGCAATTAAAAAAATATGTTTCCATACTTTTGTCGTATCATACGTAGTCATAAAATAATATGTAGGTATTTCAATGCTAGCCTGTAGTACCAAAACAAAGACAAATTACAGTTTTAGATTCCTAAGACTATAGGCAAACTTCAAGTAAAAAAAGAACAATCTTTAATAAGAAAGAATAGGAAATTAACGTAAGGATAAAGAAATTTAGAAAAAGTTTCCAAACTTTTGTCCGCTACTGTATATATATATATTTATATATATATTCTTAGGTCAATTCTATTCGTATTTGTAAGTGGAGACAATCCATATTCAACGTAACCAATCATTTTTTTTTTTTTGATTTTAGAGAATGGGTCTTGTAGAATCGGGTGCCACTAGGGAACTTCAAGCTCAAATTTTAAACCGAAAGGACCAAATAAAACGGGAATTTGCTGAATTGGATCCAGATAGAACAGGTGGGTATAATAGACCATCAATTGCAGGATTGAATTAAATCACTGTTATTCGGAATAATAGCTAAATAAATAAATAAATAAATTATGACTTTAGCACTTTGTTAGCCCGCGGTTAAAAAAACGATAACTGCAATGGACTGTAAATATTTTAATTAATGAAAGCGCGAACAAACATAAATATATTGATATGAAATTACGAAATAATCAAACGTCCAGGGGTTAATTGTTGTGCCACACAACGGCAATCAGAAACAAAGGCACTCACCAGTTTGCAGCCAATTTATCCACTTCCAAGGGGCCCCTTTCTGGATCTAATGACGTCACCACGTAGCTGAAGGGCTGAAGTTTCTAGTTCTATGCTTCAGTACACCAAAATCGAGCACTTTCAGGTGTAGAAATTTGAAATAGTTGGAGAACGAAATTAACACGCCATTTCTCGAGGCGATTGACAAAGGATCTCCTCGATTGTTGGTGCGCATGTCCAAATGTGCGAAATGCGCTCTGTCCTTCATCCAATTGTGTGGTTTTAAAAAGTTAAAAACAACCGCGAAATTTAGCGGGAGCTAACACACTTCACTTTTAACTTGAACCAAAATAAGTTGCTAGCAAATATTTTTTAAATTAATTATAACCACAGTAACGCAAAAAAGCCAATAAGTACCTAAATACAAATTTTCAATAAACAAAACAATAAAACTTCCCATATTTTAAACATAAAAAGCGTTTTTTTTGTTTGTTATTTTAGAGACTAAAATATTATTTTTTACATTTGGATTTTTTGTACCGTTTTACCTTAATTTTAATAAGTTTTTTGTTTTGCTTTTTTACATATAGTAGTATAGAAAAGACAATTTCTCTTTGTTTATTTCTTTGTATATAATACTATTATTGTGTATTACCTACTTTTATTGCTTTTTAGGTTATATCACAATAACGCAATGGTGTGTCGCCCTAGAACAAGTGACAGGCCTTCAAATACCATGGAGGATGCTAAAAGATAAATTAGTCTCAATAGATCCGGACACCAATTTGGTTCGGTATGAGACTACTTTCGATATAGAGGAGGGCATCCTTAACGTAAGCATTACTATGAAAGTATGTAGATTTTTATTCTATTCATTTTTGATGTTCGTTTAAATCTGTACACTAAAAGCACTATTTTTATTGTACCTTTTATGTTTTTGCCTACATGCCGATGTCCCTTCTTATATTTATTATAAAAAACTTGCCTTTTAAACGTTGTATTAGTATTTTGCTTTTTATGTGTAGGGTGTATTAAATGTAAAACTCAGTTATGATACAAAATAGAAGCCTGGGTATTTCACATTACTATTCTTAAATTTCGAGACCTAGAAAATGTGAGAAATTTACAAGGGGAAAATTTTTAAAAATCGCTGTTTCTTTGTTATTAGGGAGATATTTTAATTTTGGTAAAATTTCTCTTCAGGAAGTTGATTCTTTTAATAAATTGGCACATAATGCCAAGTTTCGCCATTTTTATTTCATATTATTGCTGAAGCTCACCTAGACGACTGACTAAGTATTCACTATTTACTGTACTATCTGTACACTGTCCGATTACAATTACCAAAACGCTCCAACCATGTGCGATGATGCACAAATCGGCACAGATGCGTTATTGCAGTGAGCAGCAATAAGTGTCGTAATGTGGTGTATGTGTTGTACGTCGCGGAAAGTGGCGTTTTATTTTATATTATTGTTAGAGCTGGCCTAGAAAACTAACTAAGTATTTACTGTTTACTATACTTTACCACACCTTCCAACTTACCGGTGTTGATCTAACCTGTGCCGAGGCATCGTGCAATTTTTTTGTTGCTGTGCAAACCTCTCTCTGCCCCCCAGAGCCACTGAATATTAACCCTTAGAACATTAAGATTAAAATGTATCGATCTGCGATAAAGCCCCCACCCCCCCCAGGATGCATACTTGCTTATTGATCCGGGATTAAGTGCCCCCAGGATTAATTTCAGTGTATGCCACTGGTTAAAGATTACACCACTATATCTCTTAAGCTGCCTTTTGTACTGTTTTGCCTTTTGTATTTCATATTGTTGCTAATGCTCGCCTAGAATACTGACAGTATTCACTATTTACTATACTATATGTATACTGCTTTACGGCTCGGTGACAATGACCAAACCGCCTCGACATAGATGCTCAGCGAGCAGCAATAGGTGCCGTAAATAAAAATAAATAAATAAATATTTAATTAAGGAACTTGAAGAAAATAGCTGCAGGTAGGTGTTAGAAAATAAAAAAAACAGGACTGAATAATCTGAATATGATATTATACACATTAAAGATATGGTATGACGCGTGACGTGATGTATGGTTGATTAATAAAAATATACAGGCTGTTTTTTTTAAACAGAGGCTTTATCGAACGTTTTGGAAAAAACCCTATGACATGTCGATGTTGTTTGCGAGGAGAACCCTTTTTGGATATCTTGAAACTTTTGACACAGATCGCTTTCGGGGGGTAACTTTACTAGGTTTTATCGAAAGTTTTGGAAAAAACCGTAAGACTTGTCGATATTGTTTGCGAGGAGGAACCTTTTTGGATATCTTGAAATATTTGACACAGACCGCTTTCGAGGGGATAAAAGGCAAATCTAACAGTAGCCTCAATTTTCTTAGGTTCTCCTTTTTTATATCAAACTGTTTATAGGGCTCATAAAACTCTATTCTGTAGCGGCGAAGATGAAAATGGCGAATATGGCGAGCGGCAATGCCAAATTTCGGCGTTTTTATTTAATATTATTGTTAGAGCTTGCCTACAAAACTAAGTATTCACTATCTACTAAACTTTGCCACACTTCGCAAATAACCAATGCTGACCTAACCTACGCCGAAGTGCCTTTTTTTGTTAGTGTTCAAACCTCTCCTTGGCCGAAAGCCATTTCTAAAAAAATTTAAGTATGCTAAGACATTTAACTATGTATTTTAATTTAGATTTTTTTCTGTAGAATTATTTATAATTTTTTTTAAATGCTTAGTTTAATTCCAAGTATAAGCACACTATAATATTAATTGCTTTTGTAATTTGGTAGGTAGGTTATTTAAAATAAATATTCAAGCTCTATTTTTTTAGTCTGTGCAGGGAGCCAGCACCGTAGTGGAAACCTTATACAGAAACAAAAGCAGTCTGGAAGCGATATTTAGAATAATTGATAAAGACAACTCAGGTGCGACATAAATTTATTACACGAAAATGTTGAAAAGGTTACCGGTCAATGTAAAGTTTTCAAAAATGTATAAATTGATTTTAATATTTTTGTTGGAAATCACTCTAAAATATCTTGTATCTAGGCGATTCGAACAAGTTATAAGAGTTATTTAAATAATTAAAGAAGATAATAAAAATTATTTTATTACAAATTTTCACTTTTTTATACAAGCAGTTAATATTTATTAGGATACATCAGTCTAGATGAATTAGCAGACGCTTGTAATCTGATCAAAGAACACATGCCCTGTCCGATGACAGATGATCAGCTAGAAGAAATTTGTAAACTAATGGATATCAACAAGGACGGATTGGTGGATTTAAATGAATTTATGGAAACATTTCGAATGGTTGATCCGGAAAGCAAACGAAAGAATTTGCCTTATTCGCCCGATAATAGTGGTAATAGGTAAGTTTGCAATTAGTTTTGTCTGCTACACAATAATTTCAAGATATACTTGGCATGAAGCTATTAAATCAGAAGAATGGAACCAAATTAAGTTATTATAGTGATAATAAAATGGTATTATCGTTAACAATAAGTACTCGGTAAGACGAACATTTACAAAAGTATTGTTCTGGAACTAACAATGTGTTTCAAAATTCATAAGCCTTCTTTGAAAAAGAAAAAGGTTGTTTATGTCCCTGGGCCCTTATCTCTGTCTACCCTAATCATTAAAAAGTTTACTACCATTTTTTACTTGGTTTAATAGGTTTTTTCCAACTATACATACTACTTGTTTTTAAAGATCTAGAATTTTAAAAGGTTCTTTTGCGCATTATTAAGTACTTGTACTTTACTGTAAGAATATTTTAAAATTACGTTGTGTATAAACACCTATTTTACTTAAAATATAATTTTTAGGTCATCGGGATTTTTGACGTGAAATACTAAATTTTATCGAAATTGGATTAGTACTTTTTAATGATAAGAAACACACACACACACGGTTTTAATATTTTAAAAATGTTTAAGTTTAGTTTTAATATAAAAAAGTAAAATTTTAGGTTATTTATCGTGCCTGGGCTATATGATTTTGTAACTTTTTAGATATCTTCTTTAAATTCGAGAAAAATTGGGACATTTTTCAAAGAGGTACAGTTTAAATGCTAGTTAATAGTCTTTGCTTCGATGTCCTTTAGAATTATTAACCCATGAATCAATTTATTAATTCTTTATTAACCCATAAATTAGTCGAAAAAAACTGAATTCAGACAAGTTTAAAAATTGCTTCGTCTCTGTCATTGCTCATAGGAAACATCCGAGGGGTCATCGGCACCCTAAAATTTTGTACAGCGTCCAACAGGACTTGGGTCCTGACGTGTACTGTTGGGTCCTGTTGAGTACTGTTGGGTACTGTCGTGTACTGTCGAGTACTGTTGGGTACTGTCGTGTATTGTCGAGTACTGTTGGGTCCTGTCGGTGTACTGTTGAGTACTGTCGTGTACTGTCGAGTACTGTTGGGTCCTGGCGGTGTACTGTTGGGTCCTGGCGGTGTACTGTTGGGTCCTGTTGAGTACTGTCGTCGTGCCTCGCCCTCAAAAAACATGCGAGCAAAAAAAAAAAAAAAAAAAAAAAAGGTCATCATCTTTGGGGAACCGCGCCGCGCTCACAAATCTTGCGACCAAAAAAAAGGTCGTCCTGGGGCAGGCCGATAGGGTCTTCGCGCGTTTCATATATGAATGAATGAACCGAACCGCGCCGTAGAAATTTGAACCGCGCCGTCTCCAAAAAAAAAAAAAAGGTCATCCTGTCGTTTTGCATCTACGCCACTGTTTCGGGTAAGAGGGTTGTGTCGCGTACTGTTGGATTCTATCGTGTACTGTTAAGTCCTGTTACGTACTGTCGTGTACTGTTGGGTCCTGTCGTGTACTGTTGGGTCCTGTCGTGTACTGTCGAGTACTGTTGAGTACTGTCGTGTACTGTCGTGTACTGTTGGATCCTGTCGTAGTACTGTCAGGTACTGTTGGGTCCTGTCGTGTACTGTCGAGTACTGTTGGGTCCTGTCGTGTACTGTCGTGTACTGTCGAGTACTGTTGGGTACTGTCGTGTACTGTCGAGTACTGTTGGGTCCTATCGTGGTACTGTCGAGTACTGTTGAGTACTGTCGTGTACTGTCGAGTACTGTTGGATCCTGTCGTGGTACTGTCGGGTACTGTTGTGAAATTTATACAGTACTGTTGAAAGCTGATGACCCCTCGGAAACATCTCACTTGTTCCTTGGTAGGAAAATTGTGCTTAGGGTGACACACTTTTTGATTTGAGACAAATTTTCGAAAATTCAAAGCAAGGAAAAGATATATCTTAGGTTATTTAACCATTTAAACTGTTTAGTTAGGCAAGCAACCCAAAATAGTGACTTTATCCGACACAATAGATGAAATAAATTTTAAAACACATTTAAACACCTTAGTTCTCAGTGAAATGCCAGAGCACATCGAGTGTACTATATTACAGACTTGCCATATTACATAATTGAATTATTAGATAATTTTGTTTTGATTAAAACATAATTTTAAGGTATTTTTATTTTTAGGGCAAGATGACATACTGTGTAATAGTCGATGATTTCTATGTCATCTTACCCTAAGCGGTAAAAAATATTTTGCGACATCTGCGACTAGAAAATTTTTAGGTTACGTTAATGATTCTTCAATTCATATCAAATTAGATAAATAAAACAAAAAACTTACCTGATATATAATTATTGGCACCAACACTTTCAAAAAAATGCTATTTTTGAGTGATTAAATCAAATGAATGCACATCACATGCAAAGAACGCAAGCGACCGGACTCAATCTGTGAGCCGATTATAATAGTTTTACTTACTTTTACTAGATATCGTACTATGTCATCTTATGTGAGTATGCCACCTTAAGCACAATTCCCCTATCTTTTATTGACCTTGTTTTTGATTTTCCAATATTATATTCTTGTACAATATACCTTTGTTGGCTTTAATGTTTTCTTTTGTAATCGGCTTTTACATTTCATTTTTTAAATGAAGTAAAACGGTTTTTTTTAAATATAATATAACCAGTGGCAGATCTATGCCCTTAAAATTGTGGGGGGGGAGGTTTAAAAATAAAACTAAATTATGACCCTTTTGCTAATGTATTGTGTTTTAACAGCTATAATTCATTGGATCGGGTGCGTCAAGTTTCGAGCTATACCACCGATTTAAATGGAAAAAAACTTCACAATACACACGGTGCTCCGACTTTTGGGCAAAAATATTTTCTGTAATGCCGCACAGTGGAACGTTTTGAAGATCTAGGTGGACAACCCCTGAGCAACATTAACACTCTTTAATGCTTGATTTTTTTAGCTTTAAAATAACATAAAATATTCAAAAGCATTTAGTATTTGCAATATTACCTACCTCTTATATAGGGTGATTCAGATTTTAACGATTTTAAGATTTGTAGTAATACTGTATGTTTTTAACGAAAGTTGTTTCAACAAATTTTATAACAATGAAGCAACGGTATATATTTTTTTAGTTTTTGCAGGAAGGAATTTAAATAAAACAATTTTGCAATATACAAGGTGTTTCAGAAAAATTTAAATAAAGACGTTTTAGGCGGTAAGGGACGATCAAGAAAAAAATTCCGTTCTCATCTGTCACTATATGAAAAATAAATGCATTAAACATTTTAAACCTCTCACCCCTTGCCCGGGGTGAAACTAATCCCTAAAATTATAATGGAAAATGTTCATCGGATGGCATTATCTTTAAAGGGGTCTAATGTGAGAAAATTTAAGAGATATTTGGATTTTAATTTTATATACCTAAGAAAGTTTAAAAAAATATTTATTAAATTGGAAAATTCCATTTTTATTAGAAAAATATCATTACTTAACATAACAAATAATAGAATAATTAACTAACACAAGTCCATTTTATTATCATCTTGCAAACTAAACTGTGTTAATTAATTTCTCAATCTGACACAAAAAAGACAAGAAAAATATATTATCATATTTCTAAAAACGCATAATAATAACTCGCTCAGTTTAAAACTTAATTTTTTGGATTTTTTTAATTTCAAAAAACTTCCCTTGGGGTTTGGTGCAGATGCATTTTTATTAAGCTTGGTTAAGCTTGTGACAGAGTGAAAAGTTACAAAAATTCGTGAAAGTCGAGTCTATGGTCGAGAGTTTTAAAAACCCATCGTACAGACATACATAGGGCATATTCTTAAATTACGTAACCCCTCCTCCCCCCTCCGTAATGCATATTTAAGAAAAACTATATTCAAGAATCATGACAGTGTAACGCAAGGTTAATAATCCCCCTTCCCCCCTTGAGCGTTACGTACTTTAGGAATCGGCCCATACACATAGATACATGGGATAGGGTGTCTCAGATAAAAGAAACTACAAGGGGGTTTATGAGGATTTAGGAGACGGTAAGACATACCAATTTTGGTAAAAAAGTGGCGCTATTCCGAGTTGTATAAAAAAAAAAGATTTATATTCGTTTTCAAAATATT
Source organism: Aspidapion aeneum (assembly GCA_963576565.1). Lineage (NCBI taxonomy): Eukaryota > Metazoa > Arthropoda > Insecta > Coleoptera > Brentidae > Aspidapion > Aspidapion aeneum. The sequence continues at coordinate 8,528,246 of OY755039.1, forward strand.
GAGAAATAAATGGATCCATGATGGATCTGATACGTCCCTATTAACACACTTCAAGGGAAACCATGATAATATATCAGCTTTGAAAAGTTTTTTGTATATATCTGAGAAACTGAAGCTCTTACGATGTTTTTAGTTATAACACGAATTATTGAGCAAAATATAGTCTACTGAAAACTGTATATTGATACGATGCTCCGTTAAAAAGGTCGATTTTTTTAAAATTTTAATTGTCAAAAAACTGTCATTAGCATTAATAGATTTCAGCGGTTTAGGAGCTATCGTGTTACGGACAGAAATAATATACACACACACAGACACCTAGAGAGACATCACGACGATATTGCTAGGATAGGTCAAAATATACCCAAATAACACATTTCCGGCGTTATCAAAAAAAAAAAATTTTTTTGTCAAAAATAATACCTATTAATAATATCATTGCTATGCGGGCTAGGAAGGTAAAAACTAAAAATTGTGACTTTTTGAAAAAATAAAGTCGTAAAAAATTGTTAACGACATTTTATTGGCCTAGTCATATTTATATAGTTTTATTCAATTTGTTTAAAAGAAGGCGACAATATTTTAATTTTTCGAATAACACAATTTAAGTTTTTAAGCATTATTTTGAAACCCCCTGTAGATATTTTTAACTTCGACACTGCATCCGATTAAGCTCGCAATATCGCCACTTTTTTCCTTTTGAACGAATATCGTAAGTGTTACCGTTTCTTATAATCCCACAAAGCTATGTACTTACTTTTATCTGGACACCCTGTACACAAACAGACACTTAGACTCATCATGATATAGAAAAATGCACGAAGTTTGGCTAATTTAGGTTAGAAAATCCCCAAAGGGCACATTTGTGAAGGTATCAAAAAGAAAATGTCATTAAACACAAATAATACGTTTTCTATTTTTAGAGTTGCAGGCTAACAAAATAAATAAGTACAAGTTTACCGCAAAAAAAGGACAAAATTTTAATACTGCGTCAGAAAGTAGAGATTTTGGTTAATTAGAAAATAATAAAACTAACATCAACAAATTCTAACAAACTAAAGTTTCAGTCCAACAAAAACTATATAAAAATAAAATTTTCCTTACCAAAACACCAGGGAATTCATAAAATCATAGCAAGTAAAACACTGCAACAATGACAGTCAAAATGCTTCCCTAGTCTTAAGGACATGTCACTCTAAAAATGCCTGGCACTTGTTTTACTCCAGCGCCTACTACGCGGGAAAAAACAATATTGTTTTAAAGCATTGCCCATACCTAAGATTAAAATGTCTAAGCAGAAAATTTTTAAAATGCAACTTTCAATGCAAATACTTTACAATCATAGGGGATAAAAAAATAATATTTTGGATCTAGGATGTATGGAATATGCTCTTTAATTGTAGGTAGCTGAAATGGTAATTTATAGTACTTAACCATGTCCACCTAGATTAGTCAAACGTTCCGCTGTGTGCCGCCTTGAAATCCATAATGACGGACATAATCAAACTTAACCATTCAAAGAGTTATGCTCATGTTTTGACAAACTTGTAAACTTTTTATAATATGGTAGAAAATTAAAATCATTAAATTAAAATAATATTTTTGATTTCATTCGTTGTTTTACAGACAAGGCAAATTTCTGTCACTATCATCAATTTAGGAGGAATTGAATGCAAACATAAATTGCAAAGCAATCATTTAATCGGAAAAACATTGGTTAAAACAAAAACATATACTACTTATCAAAAAAATTTGTACACCTGCAATTTAAAAACCCATGATAGGTGTACAATTTTTTTTGAAAAGCATTATATATTTCGGGAACCACTTAACCTATTTTAATATTTCGTATCGCGTTGTGCGTGGCAGAGTAAGATATTTTAATAAACTTTAAAAAAAGTACAAAAGTTTCTCAAAACATAAGATTAAAGAGCGTTTTTAAAAGATTAGGTTTGATTCGGTACGCCATCTTGGATTTCAAGATGGCGGCACACTTCAATATTCATCTTTGAAAAGAAGGCGAAGTACATCATAATACTTGTTTTGGTTTCATTAAAATCGGTTCAAAAATAATATAGTTTCTGAGGAACCTCATAGTCTGTAAAACAATGAATGAAGCAAAAATTAATTTTTGGAACCTATAAACCGATTTTAAAGATTTGTACCTCATAGTGCGGGCGGATATTGGGTATTTCTAAAATTTTAAAGAATTTAAAAAAATAAATTAGAACGTAAAAATAAACGAACCTTTTTAAGGGTCAAGTTTAATTCTGACGGCCATCTTGGATTTTATGGACTACCGGCCAGCGGACACAGACACCCCTCAAAAACCTTAATTCCTTGCAAAATGCAGTTTGTTTCATTAAAAGTAATGTTATAGTTCGAAAGTTATGACAAAAAAAAACTTTGTAGTTTTTTTGTTGGCCCACCCGGTTTAATATATGTTTTGTATGTTAAATGAGGCAGTAAAACTGGAGTACCTAAAGGACTACTAAATTCGGGAAAAAAATCATTTTTAAATCAAAAAAGTTGGGGCGCCCAGCGATCCAACCCTTAATCGCTAACAATTTTTTTAGCACTCGCTAGTAAATTTTTAACTAAAATTAAATATAAAAGTTTTTTTTTCACTCGCGTGCTGTAAAGTACAATTAATTACAATCATTTGCGGGTCGTAAGAACTACTTTACTGCATTCGGTGCTGTAAAAATTAACTACACTCAGTGCTGTAAAGAATTTGTGTCAAAATTTTAATAAAATAAAAATATATGTAGTTTTAATTTATTAATATTTGCAGCTTTTAATAAATTTTGGCTTTTAAACTTAATTTTTGGTCTAAAAAAAATTGTGCCTAACACGTTCAAAATGCCTTTACCACTTTTTACGGCTTGCGCGTTTAAGAAAGGACCAGTTTCCAATGCTAGATAAATACATATGTAATTATTTTGCAACAGTGTCAGAATTGAAATCTTATGAAAACGCAAACAAAAATGTCTTAGAAGTTTTAACCAACTGTATTTATTATCTTATGTTAAGTAATATATTCTTCCAGTATTATTCACAATATTAAAAGGGACAAAATATAGATTATATAGAAGTAGTGAATATTACAAAAAAAATATTTACGTTTTCTAAATTAAGTGTGCAGAATATATGGCAAAATAATAAGAAATAAAGTGGAGAGCGAATATAAAGATATGGAGGCAGAAGAACAAGCTGGTTTCAGGGCGGGTAGATCGACTTCAGATCATCTCTTTTGTATAACCCAAGTTATTGAAAAGAAAATGGCATACGGACAAGAGCTCCATCTGCTTTACGTAGATTTGCAGAAGGCATATGATAGTATACCACTAAATCTACTTTGGAAAGCGTTGGAAAAGACAAACATAAGCGTACAACTAATTAAGGCCATCAAAGAGTTATACCGCAATAGTAAGGCAAAAGTTAAAATAAAAGCAAAAGTAACCAAAGGCTTTCAAGTAAATAAAGGTCTTAAACAAGGTTGCTGTATCTCGCCTACGCTCTTCAAGATATATTTGGAACAGGTCCTTAAAGTCTGGAAGAGAAAATGCCAAAACATGGGAATTCCGTTGAATGAAACCACCTTGTATACTTTATGTTTCGCCGATGATCAGATAGTGGTGGCTCAGGATTATGACGACCTCGAATATATGACACGAAAACTAATAGACGAGTACAATAAGTGGGGACTAGAGGTTAATATCAATAAGACAGAGTATATGTGTATTGGTGGAACGAAACAGGATCTAATCTTAAATACTGGGCAGCGAATTCAGTCCTGTGATGAGTATAAATACTTGGGTCTAAAAATTACAGCTGACGGAACACTAGACAAAGCTATAAAAGATAGAAACGTACAAGGAAGAAAAGCAATAACTTTATTAAATGGAATAATTTGGGACCAAAGTATATCAAAACATAACAAAAAGCTTATATATAACACCATTGTAAAAAGTATTATTACATACGGCTCAGAAGTATGGCCAATCAAAGATAGAACAGAAAAAATGCTTTCCGCTACGGAGATGGACTATTGGAGAAGAGCAGCAGGGAAATCAAAAAGAGAAAGAGTTACCAATCAAAGAATAAGAGAAATTATGACAGTGGGTGAACGTACTCTAGTGGATGATATAAGAACAAAACAACTGGTGTGGTACGGACATGTACAAAGAATGGATGATGGAAGACTACCTAAACAAATATTACAATGGAAACCAACTGGCGAAGAAAACGAGGAAGACCAAGGAGAAGCTGGAGAGAAGGAATAGATAGTGAAATAAGAATAAGAGGCCTAGATGATGAATTATGGGCAAACAGAAACGAGTGAAGATTGGGTATCGGAAGACGTAGAACGTTGTGAAACCGATAAATATATATATATATATATATAAATTAAGTGAGACTTTTTATTTGCAGGCATTAAAATAACATACATTTGCTGGTTTTGTGCAATGTTTAATTGATTTAGGTATACTTATGCTTTTTCTATTTTTTAACAGATCAGATTCAACAACACCTCGACATAAAAGCCTCAAACCAGATAACTTTACAAATATTCACGAAAACGGTAATGGACAACCAAAAGAATTGATTAAAGAAAATAATGAAAAAATTGAGAAAGATAACATAGAAGAAAATACAGAAACGAATGAAGAAGACATTTCAGGGGAACAAAGTGAGGTAATAAGTTTATTGTCGGAAATAAAACCCATATTAATTAATGATCATATTCCTAAAATGTCTCCTGTTTTAAGTAGTAGAAGAGGATCTCAAATATAAGAAGTTATAAAAAAATAATAAAGGATGTCGGAGATTATATACCATTTTTTCATATGTGAAAACTATTTTAATCATTAAACCAATGATAACGAAGCATAGTTCACAATTTTCTTCCTTAACTTCAGCAAAGGAACATTTTTTGTTTTTTAACTGGCGATTGGTAAATCCTATTTTGATTTGTAGTTTTTCCGATATCCTTAATAATAAAAGTTAATAAAATACCTATCTATAGCAAATATTGTATCTTAAAAATTTACAAATACTGAATACGCTTTATGAACCTAAAATTTACTTTATGTCAATTGATTTTGTGAGCGTCTAGATATAGTTTAAGGAATCCTTTTAATTTTTTAAAAACATTAAACTTTTTAGTTTATCAATAAAACAAAGCTAGCTTCGTTTTTAAACATATCCACACAGCTTGTTTTATTCGAGTTTTCAAGAAAAACAATATAAAAAAATTAAAATTGCTTTTTTTATAATCTACATAATCTACTACAGTTTTCCGATATTTAATTTACCTTATGAGCATAACGTATTTCTTATTAATAAATAAATAAAATCAATTTTTAAAATCAATAATCTGATTTTAAAAAAACTTTCTGGCCTTTACAAAAAGGCCAAGTGAAAGCACAAAATATACATTTTTTAAATTTGCTTTTTTTATATCTACACCATGTTCCTGACTAATAAAACAGGATTTTAAAATCTTCTATGTGGAATTGATTGTACAGTCGCCCGGCATATGAATTACCTTGTGGTATTTTTTATTAATAAAAATAAAAACAAATTTTAACATCAATAATCTGATTTTAAAAAACATATCTGGCCTTTGCTAAACGGCTAAGGAGAGGAACAGGAGAATACCCGTCCTAACTGCCCTCTGGTGACAACACTTAAACTATTATTAGTGTGAATATCACCAAAATACTCTGCCAATATATGGGCCCCTAAGCTCACACTAGGTACTATAGTTATAGTGTACGTGTGAGCTAATATAACTAAAAACTGAAATATATTTTATTCAACTCCAGACTAAATTACCTTTTGTTTGATACCACACAAGCCATGTTTTGACTTAAACTCAAATTTTTGAAATCTACCCCCACCCTTACAAAAAAACAAAAACTAAAATGTACTTTGTTAAAGTCCTGACTCAATTACCTTTCGTTTGATATCACACACGCCATATTTTCACTTAAACTCTAATTTTTGAAATCTACCCCCACCCTTTTATTTGGTTTGTGTTCGGTGGATTTTGTTCATTTTAAAATGGGACCATCTCGACCCAAGACCCAGCCTAGGTACCAAATTTCATTAAAATCGGCCAAGCGGTTTTTGAGTTATGAGCGTTGGTCGTTACAGACAGACATACAGACACACAGACAGACAGACAGACAGACATACAGACAGACAGACAGACAGACGGCGCAACAAAAAAGTTTCAAAATCATCTGAAACGCAAAGATATATAAAAAATTTTGAAATCGGAGCAACTTTTTTTTCTCGAAAAAATTAGGATCACCATAGCTCACACTACTATAGTATAGTATATGTGTGAGCTAAAATTAAAGTTTATAAAGAAAAAAATTATACATTTTCTTTAGGACATGGGTCTAGCAAAAATTATTATAAATTCTATGTGGAGTTACGTGTACAGTTGACATAGAAATAAAATACTTTCCAAAAAAATGCATAAATCAACCAAATTTAATAAGTGAGTCGGAATTTAGTAAAAAGTATGTAAAAATAAGGCATTTGTAGTAAGTAAAAATTTGTAGTTGCGTTTTTAATTGTTAAATCAAATCATGGTCAACTCTGTTTACTTCATAAAATTTGTTTACTTAGATATTTTAATAAGTATTTAAGGATCAAGAAATCGGTGAATATAGTAAGACATAGTGCAACTGATAAACAATACCGCGGTATTTGAATATAAGTGTATCAACTTTTTTACTTTTTATATATTACAGAATTTGTTTTTACCTTATCTACTTCCAAGGGTGTGGTATAACAAATTGTAAATTAATGGTATCTTCATTTTAGGGCAGCTAGGACCTCCAGGGGGTGTTCCTCTCCCTAGCCGTCTAGCAAAGGCCAGATATGTTTTTTGAATCAGATTAGTGATTTTAAAATTTGTTTTTATTTTTATTAATAAAAAATACCATAAGGTAATTTATATGTCGGGCGACTGTACAATCAATACCACATAGAAGATTTGAAAATCGTGTTATATTTGTCGAGGATATTGTGTAGATAATACAAAAAGCAAATTTAAAAAATGTATATTTTTTTCTTGAAACTTCGAATAAAACAAGCAGTATTTACAAAAGGGTACTAACTCTATAGACTTAGTTACGACGGTTCACATTTTATTTGACGATTTAACTTATTTTTTGCATTGAAAGCAATAGTTCTTAATATTTATATAATTCTTTATAATTACCTTTAACTAAAACTTTTTTCCCTTGTTCCAATAATTTTATATCCACGGAAACTTAAAAAGTATTTAAAAAATAATTTTGGTTTAAAAATTGTCATATTTGCACCTTCAAATGTAACTGGGAGATATCAAATCAAATTCGGGTACGTCCCCGTTTGAAAGCTAAAAGTTTGACACAAATCGGTTCCTAAATAGGATAGTCTATAGGATAAAGATTTTAGGTCCGCCATGCTACTTTTTTTTGTTTGCGAAACAAATTATAATAAGCAACGTTAAACATCGCAGAGTTCCAGATTTAATACGTATGTTCAAAAATGTAAAAGTTCTCCATTTCGGATCCGCCATGATATTTTGTTTTACGTTTGAGTCAGAAATCTTAATTGTCGGCTTTAATACACCCCAAAGTTCCAGTTTCAATACATATCGGTTTAAAAATAGAAACTCTGCCCTTTTAGATCTGCCATGTAATCTTTTTAAAGTTTGAGTTTATAATTATAATCAGCGACTTTAGACACGTCAAATCCAAATTTGATACCTATTGGTAAATAAGTTTTTTATATTTAGGTCAAAAATGATATTTATCGGTTCATAAATAGGAAACTTCGCCATTTTGTATCCGCCATTTTGATTAATAATTTTTTTTCCTCATTTTAAAACAAAATATTGTTACAAAACCTATTTTTCTAATGTGCCGCGCTATGAGTTGGACAGCAATAAAAAATTAGCTGTGCTTTAAAAAGAGATGCAAATGAGTATGTTCCTAAATTATAATTTATGTCGAGGCGCAAATTAAAAGCTACGTCACGAGTCAGCGCCTTATTGAAGGCAAACGCCCGGTGATCTAAAATTTTGTGATCTATTCCACAACTATCCGAGGGGACAAGATTTTTGTCAATAAGCCACTACACAACAATAGATATCTCTCTTATGTTTGCATGAGTTAAATTTCCGAATTAAGATCGTTTAATAATTTTGTTTAATTTTTCGGTATCTTAGACGTAAATATAAATTATTTTGAACTTAAACTCATTAAAAAGGTTTAAAATACACTTTTACAGTCAGGGCTGAGTCTATAGATTTAGAACTTGGACTTTGATCTAAAATGCTTAGTCTTAAGATCTAAGTAAATACTGCCCAAGTAACATTTCTTTATTTATAGCAGAAGCTAAAAGGTTGCCACCGCCATTCCTTAAAACCATTAGTTTCAAAATTTGGTCGCTAGCACGTTCCCATTACCCTTATATACCCCTTAGACCTCCTAAATGGGACTCCCCAATTGGTGGTGGCAACCTTTGTATTAAACTCACTATAAAACCATAAGAAATAAACTCCAGCTTCGCCCTCTAGCGGTTCCACCAGTATAGAACCTTTTAGAGCCTAAAGCTATTATGCCAGGTTCTAAAAGCAACTCAGAAACGTCCTCTATCCTATTATAAAACTAAATTTGGTAATTTGGTATCCTGGCGATTCTGTTGAATACCATAATACCTTTAGAGTAAAGAAGTTTTCCTATGGCGATATTTTAGATTCACAATTGCTATATAAAATAATTTAGGTCACAAAGTTGTCACAAATGTCAGAGTCCCAAAATTATTTTATCACATAAAAATATACCGAGTTTGTCGTTTTGTTGATGATCAAATTGCCTGCCAGATTTATTTTTCTGATAAAATCGTATCTGAAAAGCTCTGAAAACAAGCGCGCCGACTCAAGAGTGCTTTTTAATAGTTTTTTGATAACAAAATAACCAATATTTAAAATTAAAAAAAAATCATTTACACTATTCAACATTAAAAAAGTCTGTTTGGTTTACATAAATCAAAATTAAAGTAAAATTATTGTTAAAAAACACTGCTAAAACGACTAGATAAATATTTTCTCTTTACAATATTTTTTAAATAAATTTATATACGCCATTATTAAAGGATTTTTGAGTGCCCTTATGAAACCAACAAAAAAAAACGATGTAAACATAGTCAACATAACCTCACTTAAATTTTTTGTATTTGTTTTTAAAGTGTTTAAAAGCGTATAATTCAACACTTTTAAATGTTTTTTATCGTGCAATTTCGACACAATCGAGAGGGCCAGTGCAATGATATTCGTTGTGCCTGCAGGGTGGAGGGCAACCTCTTATATAGGCCGTCTAAACAGGCCTTATCTAGGCCTGGGTGTCCTACCCAGGAGGACGGAAACTCAACAATTATTAATTATTGGGCTTTAAATCATCAATCTTGCAATAGGTAGGTATGTACCAATCTGTACCTAGGTATATCTATTATTTTTACAAGAAATACCTAAAAAAATAAAACAGGAAAGTATTTACTTACTTCTGTTAGAACCCTTAAGGAAACAAGGTTTTATATGGCCGCCTATTAAAATAATATTTAATATACAGCTATGGGTAACTATAAATACAAAATAATTAAGTTTACCTTTAAGCCTTCATATAAAACCTTTTTAAAATGCCTAAAAGTAATGGCAAAAACCAAAAGTCTAAAGTTTATATTTACTACTCTTAAAAACCTTAAGGAAACTTGGTTCTATATGGCCGCGTATCTAATCATATTTACTTTTAAACTACTGGTAACTATAAAAACAAAAGGATATAAGATAACCTTTTAGCTCTATTATATAACACTTTTGTGATGACCTAAAGTAATGAAAAAAACTAAATGACCAAAGTTTATATTTATTTCTTTTTAAAAACTTTAGGTAAAATGGTTTTATAAGACCATCTTTATAAATCAGAAATCAATAAACCCAAAAGTATCTAAAAGGAACAGAAGGAATATCAGTTTTATTATACTCCCTTTATAAATCACTTTTTGGTTGTATAACACTCCTTTAGGTAATTGGCAATATAAATTACCTTTATGTAAATCTAAATAACCTAGGAACCAAATTAATAAAACCCTAAGTGGTAATAATGTTACTTGGGTGGTGATCATGTTTATAAATATATATTGTTCTTATTACGAATTTACGTCTCTCGTGTCCGTCCTTTAAATTTTGATTTGTAGATATTTTGATGCTACCGAATATAGTGTCTGCTTGCACTAAAAGCCTGCTTACTTTATATTTCTCTTTAAAAATTGGATAAGTATACATTTACCAAACGACTTGCAAAAGAATGAGATTATACTAACTGGCGATAATTTAAGTTTAACTCAAGTTCTTAAACGTTTTGTAAATCAATTTGGTAGATGGCAGAATAAAAAATTGATGTGGGATGTAATCAAAGCTATACTCAAAGCTGAAAAAGAACATATATTGAACAAAACAGTGCTCTAAGTTAGATTTTTTTTGAAAAATATTTTTATTAAATATACCTCTCCTTATAAATTAACCGAATAATTTTTAGTAAAACTTAATCGTTCTTCGAACTGGTGAAATTTTAATACAAAAAGCCGTTATGAAAATGATCGGTAATTACAATTACCAAATATTATTGCCTTTAAAGTTTTTTTTAATAAAATAACATTTATAATATATTTGACAGTAAGAAAATAAATTTTATATTACAGATAAACTATCAAATATTGTATTAAATATATTTTATAAAACGTTTTTATTAATCTTTGATACTCAGGGGCGGATCTACTGGGGGGGCTGGAGGGTCTAGGCCCCCTCAACTTTTTTGAGTTAATTGCTCGGGTAAATGTTAAGGAGCGTTCCACATGAGCTTAATAGAATGAACATTTTCCCGACAGATACTTTCAACGTTTTGTTGTATGTACTATCGTGAAATTGTGCTCTCCTAGGAGTTCTCGAGGGTAGGCTAGCACAGTAGTCAGGGGCGCAACTCGATGTGAGGGAGCCTTCCAAGCTCAACATTTTTTAGTTTCGACTGCAACGCTTAAATAGTCTATTAAAACTAACTAAAACTTTTTTTTGGTATATTTGATATTTCTTCTTTTTCTTCAAATGTTTTTTTAATAAAATTTTATTTGAATTTTTTTTCGTTTTTAGCAAAAATTTTCCTGTTTGGCATTTTTTTCAAAAACTACGTAATTTTTTAGACCCTTTTGCCTGCTGCTTAATTTTTTAAAATCTTATAGTAGTTTTTGTATATTGCAAAAATCTTCTTCTGGGGTGCCATTTTCAATACTTAGTTTTTTCAAAAAATTCGTCTGCGGCGCCATTTTCTCCGTTAAATATACAAATTTATTTCTGTAGCGCAATTTATTTCCGGAAAGTCATTAATATTTTTATACACGGTAAAAAAAATTGTCTTAGATCAAAGCAAATTGCTTTGAAGTAAAATAATTCGTGCTTTCCTATTCACCAAGAGAATATTTTCTTGATATAGCACAAAAAATGTCTTGCTGTGTTACAAAATGGGGTATACTGAAAAAAAAAACAATTAAAGGAGAAGAATAAAGTCTCATTTCAAGAGTAAACGCTGCCTTGAACTAAAAAGAAATATTTAAATTCAAAACAAATTGCTTTAAGGTGAAACAAACAAAACAATGTATTCCGGAAAAGTACGTGTCTTTCTTGTAGACAAAATTTTTTGCCGTTTACTCTTTGACCGCAATACATTTTTTTTAAATGTTCCTGTGATTTTTAAACTGCAAATTTTCTTTTTGCTGCGCCATTTTTTCTAAAAATTACTTAATATTTCTAAAACTTTTGCCTAAGGCGCCACTTTTTTGTCATTTTCTCCGTTAAATCTACAAAGTTATTTCTGTAGCGCAATTTATTTCCAGAAAGTCATTAATAATATATACTTTTTGCCCCCAACACATTTTTTTTTATATTTTTCAGTAATTTTTTTTTATATTGTAATTTTTCTTTCTACTGCGCCATTTTCTTCCGAAAAGTTTCCAGAATTTTTGCCTGAGGCGCCACTTTCTTTTATCTTTACAAATTTTTCTTTACGGCACGTATTTTTCTAAAAGTAGGTACTTAATTTTTTCAAAATTTGGGCCAAAGTTTTAGTACTTATTTTTATTACTTAAAATCACACCCTCTCTCTCGTCCACTACTGTCGTCGTATTTTTCGCATTATATACGTATTAAGCTTGAGACTTAAGCCCTTATAATTTTCCTGTTAGTACTACGCCCCTGATGGTAGTATAGCTTTCTCTGATCCACGAATTCTGCTTTAGTACTTTTGCAAATGGCATTCAATTAGAAGTTTGAAAGTTGCTCTCAACATTAAATTTAAACTGTCTTCTAACACGCGCGCTGTCGGATAGTTAGTCAAATATTTACCAAAATACGCTCCCCCAAATATTGTGTTGCGTCCCTTGCAACTCTTTTCGTCAACAACGATGTGTCTATAAGCTTTTGTTTCTGTTTTTGAAAACAAAACCAGATTCAAGCGAGTCCGTTTGGTGAAAATCCGCCTTTAGCTACTTAGAGCACTGCTCAATTTTCGAAGTATGTTTATTACAAGTTAAGAGTTTTAATAAAATTTAAGTACAGCAACAAACTACGCTTTCTCAAGTTGGGTGGAGACCCGAATACTTATATCACAATGCAATAAATTAGTAGTAACGCTTTAGAAAAATAACTACCAATGTTGAGTATGAATATTTATAAAGGATGGTTAAGAATTGAAAAAAATTTAGTAGTTTCTAGTTGTTAAAAATATAATAGAATATTATGCTTTTATTAAAATAAAATTTAGGGTAATTTGTTATAGCTTACCGATACGGCGGCCCCCTGCAGCAAAACTTTAAAATTACTTTTTGTATATCGCCTGAGATTTTTCATAAATAGTTGAAACATATTAAAGAAATATCAACTATAACTACTTACCTAAGTATTGCAGCTATAATCAAACCTTATTTCTGATTCTATTAAAAACTGATGTTGCAATAAATTTGTGTGAGTGATAGATCTAGGATTGCATGTTATGACAGGCATAAAAAAAATAATAGGAGTAGATTGTTCTATATAATGCTAAATTCAAAAAACTACTTTGAGGTAAATGGACAGTGGACCAACCAAATTTTTGTAAATCTAATATAACGGACCAAAATAGCTTTGTTATTTACCCATTCTTTTTTATAAAACAAAAACATGTCTCCGTCTGTAAAAGTAAAAAATAAAATATTTGTGTAATTTATTAGTATTATTAAAATGTTAAATGTTGCTAAATTAGGTGTTTGCAGGAAGTGCTTTTCCCAACTAACATTTATAGTAGCGGCTACATGTTCTAAAGGCTTTGCTACTTTCTTATAGTAGAAATGTGGTGATCCCAACCAAAATTTGTTACTTTTTAGTTCTAACTACTATTTAGTATCAGGAAATAGTAGATGTTTCGTAAAAACGACCCTCTAAACTACTTCATAGGATTGTTTCTTGATAGTCGATTCTGATAGTCTTCTCTACCACAATAGGACGTTGCTAAAGTTTTACTTTCTTTTTAGTCGTTATTTCGTAGTCGCCCTGACTTTTATATCCTACTTAATTACCACTAGAAAGTTAAGCTTCATTGGAGTCCCAAACAAGTGTATCCGACAACTACATTATAACTTTAATTTTTACCACAAATGTTTGTGTCATCATAGTAACATCTGATGTAACAATGTAGACAAAATAACTTTTTGGATCAACTTTAAAGCCGCAACTACTTTCAAGTAACCTTTTCGACTATCAGGGAATATAGTTTGGGACGCCATGTTTTTATGTAAGAAAGAAAATTTAATATTTTTGTTGTCGTTTTATGAGCTCATATTAAAGAGCCATACTATTTTATAAACAAATTAGTTGAAGCTTACCAAAAATGCTCTTCTTAAGCACCATTTGTTGGAGTTAACTGTCGATTATGAAAACATAACCTCCAAAATCACAACACAAAAATTCCGTCAGCTACCAGAAAACGGCTCAATTTTACGGGCGCACCGGTTTTTTGCAATATATATAATGCATGTTATACAAAAAACTTTGCGTCGCACTCGAATTTTGATCCTCTGCTCGTAAATTCTCACACTTTTGGATAACATAGTTCATATTATAACCATAACCAAACAAAAAAACTAAGCGAGTCTGTTTACTGTTGTGTCCACCATATTGTGTAACAATTCTACCAAAAAGAAACGATTATATTATTTGCAACTACATCGCAACTTTTATGCCATTACGGAAAAAAAAGCAGCCTCTACGACGTAGTAGATACCTGGCTACGACGTAGTAGTGTAGTTGTTACTACAGTGACTTTAAACACTTGGCCAAGTAGTTATAACCAGAAATTGGTTCCCCACTTAGGGAATTATAACGTCGCTGTATGGTATACTGAGACGTAGCGGGAGTACGTTGCGGTTACTTTTAAGAAATTCTTTCTAGTTGGGGTTTCGTCGTTACAACTTTAATTGTTTGTTGGGTTTGTCCTTTCAGCCATCTATATCAACAAAAAAATTCTTTTTTTTTAATTCAAAATTGAAAAAGATTAAATTGAAGATTCATATTTAAAAAAAAGTTGTCATGACATCAAAAAATTTAGCGTTTGGAAAAATAAGTTGTTTGCAACAAATCTTGTAAATTCTAAAAAGTCTTTTCCTGAATATTTTCTATTTAATAAATTAGGCTCTGTAATGAGTTGGGTGACATTGATTTCTTTGGGTCCTATGAACCATTTGTAAGAGCTCTCTCTGGCCTTTCTCTTTAATTACCTAATTTAAGTAATTAAGCCTTAAAAAATAAAAGTGTTTTTTTTTCATCTATTAATGTTACATGGTCAAAATTTAATTTAATTTTATTCTTTATCTAATTATTTGATTTTGCTTAGTTTTATTGTAACTTGTTGTTTTTCTTAAGTGCACTATTGTAAAATTTCTAAATGAACTTGACCCGTAAATAAATAAATAAATAAATAAATAGTACCTATCAAGTATCTACCTAGTTTATACAAGTGGCTAAAACAGAGATTTTTTACCAGCGGTGTTTTAATGCAACAAAAATCGCGAGAATAAACATAGTTTAGCCACGAGTTGAATAAACAATTTTTTTATACCTTTTTTAAAACAAAAAATCTCTAAAAACAACCAAATCGACAGTGACAGGGCCGACTCCAGAAATTTTAGTACAGCGGGCATAGCCGACATTTGGTGCCCCATTCAATTTTAATATGTAGCCCCTCCAATCAGATAAAAAAAATTAATATAAATTAAAAAAAAAAACATTTTTTTTACGTTTCCAATAAATTCAGTCAAACCTTACATTTATTTAACATTGGGTAAAAGGTATGAAAATGTTTATGTATTTAGTGGGCTTCTTGTCCTAAAATTTGAAACTTGCAATGGGGAAATAGATTCTAACTTAACCTTCATTAGACGTCCCTAAAACTCTTTAAAACCATCGTTAATTTTAGGAGAAAGTTAAGTAGTTCTTAAAACAATCAGTCAACATGAAATAGTACCTCTAACTTATCAAATATTTCGTAAATTCCCGTATGAAAAATCCAACTAATTGGAGGGTTAAATTAGCCCTAACTTAACAATTAAGAGGCGTACAGAAAAACTGTCTTTCAAAAAACAAACATTTTTACTCAATTCAAACCTTGTTAAATATATCGTAAATGCCCATACCCCAAGTAACTGGAGGGTCAAAATATAGTGTCAAATAAAATTTTACCATCCTTATTTGTTTATTCACTTACTAATTACTGTGGAACAAAACAGTGATCCACACACAACACCTGTTCGATATGTACTTTAATCTTGTCTTTTTATTAGCCTTAACAGTGGCGCGAGGCCTTTCTTTCTTGTAGTAAACATTAGCCCTTGTATAATGTTACGTTATAACAGGATTCACAAGATGGCTGATGGTAACGTTCTACTCAATAAATGTTGTTCTACTCAATAAATGCACTTAAAACGAATTATTCTTTTAGTTTCTTAACACCTAATCTCTACTAAACCATAATTATCATATCAAAAACTGGGTTTTATGGACTCCATCATACTCAAACACTAATAAAGTATTACAAATTAAAAAAATAATTAAAATAAAAATTTGCTGTTAAGAAGAGTTTACACATGCATGGATTTGCTGGCGCCAATAAAAACTGGCGCGCCAGTAAGTTAAATTTGCAAGTGTAAACACCGACTTGCACACAAGTTATTTTTTTGCATGCATGTATCAAAAAAGTCTGCAGCTGACTGAATTTGCTGGCGCCAGTGGTGACGCATGCGCGCAGAAAAGGAAAATTTTCATGTCTAAACAAGTGCTTGCACGTCGGCTCGCCAGTTTTAAGTTCATTATTTTACATTATGTTTTATTTTCATTGTGTTTGAGCTTAAAAATTTTGTTTATTTTTGTTTTTATAGCTTAATATGGCTAAAAAAGTGGTCAGCAGAACTGACCATACAGTTTCTTGAAGGCTATGAATGTTTTCCTTGTTTATGGGATGTACACAGTAGTTCGTATAAAAACAAAGATAGTCGAGATAATGCTTCCCAAAAAATTAGTAAAATAATGACTATTGAAGGCTTTGAATTTGCAGAAGTAAAAGCAAAAATATGATCCATAAGAAACACATATGCTTTGGAACTGACAAAAATTAAAAAAAGCCAACGTTCCGGAGCCGGTGCAAATGAAGTATACACCCCAAAAGTACCATGGTTTAAAGTAGCAGACCGAATTTTAAAGAATGTTGTTTAAATAAGAGAAACTCTAGAAGAATATCAAAATGTTGCTTTGTCATTTGAAGATGGTTTTTATAGCTCGCAGGATCTTCTGCTGCAAGTTCTCCTAAAAGTTTTTCGGAAGCACCCAAAGTAGATCGACTAGCAATCCATGCTTTAACCCATGCAGATACTGCCTTTTCGTTGTTCCTTTTCCTGAATCTCTTTTATTTTTTTTTTCAATAAAAGTTTAGCGACTATTTTGCAGGCTTCCGAGAGTTTAGCCGATATATCGCGTATCGTGTACACTTTAAAAATGAAACTGGCGTGCGCCAGTCTTTTTAATTTTCGCACAATAGTGTAAACCTTTACTGGCGTGCAAATAGAACTGGCGCGAACACTGGCGCCACTAAATTCATGCATGTGTAAACCCGCTATTACCTAAAGTGATCAGCAAAACCGGACGAGCCTGAGCACTTAAATCACTTAACGCCGAGATTTTCTGTTAGGGGGCCAGGAAGGGCCGAACATATGTAAGCGAGGTTATTTTATACATTGCTGCTTGGGTTTGCAGGAGCAACACCGCGCCATGTTGATGTACTTCAGGCCCAGGGCTGCGCGCAATTTTTTCGGTTGGGTTTTCTCCAAATTTAGGTCCTTCAGGCTAAACAGGTGGTATTCATTTGAACCAAATGAAAGAGCCAATCACGCGCAGAACTTCATAAGTATGTGAGAAATTCAACCAGGTTGAAGCACCGCGTTCCGAACTTCACATCAGCTATTATTATAAAATAATAAAACAAGGTTACCAGCCGTTTCAGTTTCGCAAGGACACACCGGGACCTTCCCGATCCTGTCCTATCTTACTAGAATATGTGTACCAGTGGCGCACTTAGGAATATGTCTTGGGGGGGGGGGCGAGGCCTCTTGGGGGGGGGGGCCCGAAGCCTCATGATGTTGTATTTTATGCTATTTTATCTTTTTATTCATGAAATATGAGGAAAATATAAAAAATTTTAGGCTTGGGGGGGGCCACCCCTGGGTGCGCCCATGTGTTTACTATTATGATATTTAATATTAGTTATAGAGTTGCATACTGCATACAAGAGAAAACAGTGTACAGTTTAAAAAATAGAAGAAACTTTTAGATAAGATAGGATAGAAAAGAAAGAGAGTTTCTGACAGTGGCGGATCCAGGGGGGGCACTAGGGGCACTTGCCCCCCCCCCCGAGAATTTTTTGAATATACAAAATATGAGTAAAAAGTAAAGTTTTTGCTAATAAAAATTCAAAATTTCTGCTTGCGGCGCATGAAAGTGTCTATTGTTTTTATCATCGAAATTACAACCAATTTTATTAATAAATTATCCTGAATTTGTAGCGTAAACTTGCAAAATATTTTGTAAAGATATATGTAAGATATAGTACTTTTTAGTTCTGACTAATTTAATAAAATGCTGCTTGAAAAAATATATACCGTTTTTTACCAACAGAGAATGTCACCTAAGGTGCCCCTTCCGAGGAGCACCTCTGGATCCGCCCTTGGTTTCTGAAAGGTGTTTTCATTTCTAAAAGATTCCTAATTCAAATATTTGGTAGGTAAATTAAGTAATGCGTGAATTTAAAAACAGAATTAAAGTACATTGCCTCTGCCAAATTTTGTAGATTCTAATTGCGTCAATCTCAACTAATTTGACGCCCCTGGATCCTTGCGACCTGGCCGGTCGTCCTGCTTGCCCTGCCCTGGAGTCGGCCCTAACAATAAGACCCACCCTATCTAACGCAGCCTTCGTAAACTAACGAGCCACGAACCAGAAAAGGCAACATCGCAAATTGGCCGGCTGGTGGGCCGATATATACATGGGAGATATAAACATCTGCTATTTGTTTTGATTGTAGTTTGGCAATTTTGTTTTTTTTTTGTAAAAACTAATAAACTGTGTTTAGGCGTGTTACCTTTAATTTTTAAAACAAACAGAACATTTGGAAATAAATATCAGTGGCCATTAATCATGTTAAAAAATATGTAACAAAACCTAGAATAAACAGAAGAGAAATTACTTTTAAACAATTTGTGAGAACAACCCTAAAGTTCGATTCATAGTACCGTGAAGTAAGCTGTATGAAGTGAGCAGTAAGAAATAAAAATGGTTTCTATCTTACTGCTAAGTTAATACTGTCAAGTTTGAACAACAGGATGTTTGTGGGATAGTTTCTTATGTCTGACTGCTTACTTTACAGAACTATGAATCTAGTTTAAGTGGTAACATGTTAATTTAAACTTTAAATGAACTTACCCTTTTTTCATCTATCTATTTTATTTAGCCTTCGCCAATCCATCTTTGGCCAAGTTCTCCAGTTTACAATACATTTGTTCCATCAATCGTCTTTCTGTCTGATAATATGACCGGCAAATTTCCATTTTAATTTTGCTACTTCTACTCTGACATCCCTTACTTTTGTTTTATTTCTTATCAATTCATTCTTTTTTCTACCTGTTAGCTTTACATGTAACATTTGTCTTTCCATTGATCTTTGGGCTTTTCTTGCCTTATCCATGTTTGGTTTTGTAAGTGTCCAGGTCTGGGATTCATAGGTAAGTACAGGAAGGATACATTGGTTATACACTTCCGTTTTGAGGTACTGAGATATTTTTTATTTCTTAATATTTTGCTTAATTTACCGAATGCTGCCCAGGCCAATCTTGCTCGTCTCTTGATTTCAGCTGTTTGCTTTTCTTTTTTCAGTTTAATAATTTGTCCCAGGTCCTATATATTCCTCTTCTTGTTCTATTTTCTTTTAGATTGATTGATATTATCAGCATATCTTGGTGGTTCAGAATTGTCCGTTTACTTTGATGCCTATTTCTTCCCAATCTAAGCTTTTAAAAACATCTTCTAGGGCCTGGTTAAATAATTTAGGGAATATTGTGTCACGCTGAACTTGGACGACAATGACTGGCCTCCACGCTGTGTTGCCGTTTCTTCTGGTTCGTGGCTCGTTAGTTTACGAAGGCTGTGTATCTAACCATAATGTACGAGTTACAGATGGCAAATGTTTAACCAGTTAAGTAACACGGTCTCTAGCGGGACCGTAAGTAATTAGTTTGACTTGTTTACTTAAAATTAATAAAGAAAAAGCATTAATATAACAAAGCGTTGATAGATGGCGCTACAAATTGTGTCACAAATGGAATATAAAACTGGTATACCGGCTAATTTTAAATACATTTTTTTGCATGCGTGTAAAATTTTTTTGCATTGGTGACCACAAAGCCATCTTTTTGTAGCCTGCTGCATTGCGTAAAATTATATTTTTCATGAAGGTATAAAAAAAACTAATATTTAATCTTTTTTACAACTTTTCAATTCGAAAATTGCGCCTCGTGCAAACACATTAAGAATAGTTTTTAAGTTTACAACTATATGCAAAAATATATGTTTGTTTGCGCCCTAAATCTAGTATTTATATGACATATATATACAAATGTTCTATCTTATCAGCTATAATAAGTATAAGCATATCCGTTGCTATAACTTAATTGAAAACATATTAATATGACATAATAAAAAATTATAAGAGATTTACAAATATACCAAAATTTAATGTATAATTTAAATTTAATAAAATGTTATTTTTTAAATAATATATTTTTTAGTTATACAATTTTAGTTACTAATTAAACTTGTTTTTGTAGAATTTTTTTAAAACAGTTTGTTATAAATTTTTGTTTAATTAAAATTAGTTAAACATTTTTTGATAAAGGATGATTTTTTTTAAATTTCTTTCGCACCTACCCGCTTCCCTAAATTTTAACCTAACGTAATTTGTGGAGAAAGTTAAGAATAAGTCTTAATAATATTAATTGCTTTATCATACACTTTTGTCCTGGCATCTTCAGCCCATATAAAGTCCAGGTGGTTAAAATCTTTTATAAAATCATTGGCTGCTACGTTTGGCAGTTTTTGTATCAGCTGTCCAACATTCTAAAAATAAGAATGTAATAGAAATAATATATTAAACATCATGATTTTATTTCGAGAAGAAGAAGAAGACGTAATGAAACTGACTGCACCCGATTTTCAGTGGTGGGGCTAACCGCAAATCGAAAACAGCAGGGACCTGATTTTATTCAAGTGAAAGTATTGACGTCATCTATGACGTCAGACCACGGATTTTTTAACCTCAAAATGGATTGTTGACATATAGGGGAGACCGGGGCTAGTTGGCGCAGTTTTTGGTTTTTTAATTTATATGTCTTTGTGGTTTATTATGCAAAATAAAAAGGTAGTGCAGCATCTAGACGTTTATCTCAGCTATTTATGCCCCATGTTAAATTTTTCTTTAGCTCTTATAGTTTAAAAGAAAAAGAAAAATCATGTTTATGCAAAATGCGCCAACTTGCCCCGCTCAGGGGCAAGTTGGCGTATGGCCGGGGTAAGTTGACGCTTTGGTTCTGGGTTGCGGACTAAATTTATTAAATAACAAAAAGAAAATCACTTAAATTATGTTAATAAACATAAGCTAAGCTTTAATTTAAATGTAGTACTTTTCTTTTAAACAAAAATTAAAACATAAACTAATTCAAAAAATAATATAATCTCTTTACTCGCTTAAGCAATTAATGCACAAAAAAATTGCTGAAGTTTCACCAGCACGTTCCTCATAAGCCCCGCCATGGCACCAGTTGCATTTAATCTATTTTTTCCTAAGGGCACTATTCTTATATGTCAATACAGACAAAAGCAGTCATCATCATCATCGCTGCTTAAGGGGTCATTATTTTTATTTTTTTTATTTTTTATTTGCCGGTACCTAATTTTTCTATTTTCCTCCTTTTCGCTTATTTCAGAAGCTTTTTTAAGTTCTGCCTTCTTTTTTTTTGGAGCTTGCTCTTCGCGAAGAGCTTCTTTAATGGGCGTATCGGTTAATATAGCCGTAGTTCGTCTTTTTCGCCCTTTGGTAATATTTTTTCTTGCTTCCGCTTTAGGTAAGGGCTGTATTTGGGATGGAACTATTTCGTTTTTTTCTGAAGTTATTTCTCCCAAAATTTTACGAGACGGCCCTGGACGAATATCCTCGATTTGATTTTCGTCAACTTCTAAAGCTTGTTGTAAAAGATCAGGTTCTTGATACTCCTGTAATGCAGCTTCTGCAGCTTGGGGAACATTTTTCTCACCATTTTCTTTAACTTGATCATCACCCAAGTCAATAATATTAGGGTTAGGTCGGTCCGTAGAATATGAAGCTAAAAACTCCTCTTCGGAAAAGATATCTCGATTAAAAGGTTAAATTCCTAAAACTTCAAAACCGGCAGTAATATTTATGTTATTTCTGTACCAAAAATACTGCTTGGGGTAAGTTGGCGCAGAAATTTTTTCTCGTACAACACTAAGATATAAACAAAAATTTTAGCTTGTTTTTGAAACTAAAAATTCCAATCTTTAAACTACTCTATCTAGTAAGGACCTACAATTATTGTATGAAAAGTTATCGCAAATATATTAAATGAATAAAAATTTACTTCCCACGTGTACGAACACATTAGAGAGCGCTCACGCTTAGCGACTGCACTCTGAATACTGGAATTCTTTACAAACAGACACTAGGTCACATACATCAAAATTGTCTATTAGCATAACGTTGCCAGACTGGTGGTTTAGTAGAAAATAGCCGTGCGCCAACTTGCCCTTGCGCCAACTAGCCCCGGTCTCCCCTATCGCCAAAAAGTGTGTTTCACGTTCTGGCCCCGCTTCTGTTGGCAGCACCGTTTTTTTTTGGTATTTGCTGTTTGCATCACTGAAGGAGGCAGGCTTGTCGCTTTTTGACCAGTTTGTCTTCCGTATGCTAGAGTTTACAGGTTTGGAAGCCACGTTACCCCCCCCCCCCCTCCCTTAAATCCGCGCTTGCTTCTGCTTAATCTTACTTACGGATTCAGCAGCCATATAGTCATCTTCAGCGTGAAAAAGAGCCAAAGGAATGGAAACCGCACTTAGATTATAATTTGGAGGTGTAAGTGATCCATATTTTAACACATTTTCAAATGGTCCGTAATCGTACTGTCGAAAATAACCTTAAAAATTACAAAGTTTTTTAGTTTTAAATCCCGTCGTTCGGTGTGGTCGACATTCTTTTATTTTTTCCATGTGGGAAGTGACTTTAAAATCACCTATACAAGGCTGCACGTAACTCCATTTAAATGTTTATAAACGTCAGCCCATACAGCCACGGTCCGCACTATGTACGTTCCTGGGACGTAACTCTCGAACGAACGTCACGTCCCTGGGACGGACACGTATTATTAAGACCCAACTATCTTCATTTTCACTTATTTCGGAAAAGCGAGTTTAAAGTTTAAATGCTTGCCAAGAGTTACATAGTAATAAATTTTTTTTGTTGGTAAATGTTGATGGGTTTCTAGTAGCAATATCTAAGTAATAAAACAAAAAAAAGTTACACATTATTACCTATTTAAAGCCATTTGCGGTCCTAACTCATTTTTTATTTTTTTGCAGATAGGTGGGTCTTACTTAGGACGGCAGTATAGTATACTTTGTGGTACCATGTACGTCCTATAGACGTACATTTCACGTATGTACATTTTACATCTCATGACGGACCAAAATGGAATGTAAAATTATCGAAGTATGTACTATGTACGGCCTATGGACGAATATTTTACGTCCCATGCGGGACCAAAAAGGGATGACAAATGGTCGATGGTATTTTTGTAGGGACATCTTTGAGACGTAAAATTCCTTAGAGTGCTGTACGCGGAACGGGGAATAGGTTTGTAACACAAGATAAACCTATTCCACGTAATTAATAATTTAGAGTGTCCATTGATAGTCCATCAACCTTCGAGTTTTCGAAGCTTGTCTTGTTTTTTTTTTATTTAGGTATAGGTTTATATTCAAGTATCTAAAGTTGCCGATGAAGATATTGAATGTTGCGCCATGTAGGGGCAAAGTAAGCAAGCAAGTAGGGCATCCCCAAGATGTACGTCCAATTTACGTACCTATAGTTTACGTACTATGTACGTACACATTTGTACGTCCATAGTACGTACCTAATTGGTCCCGGGACGTAAGAACGTAAAATGGACGTAAAATATCCGTACATATTTTTTAGAACAGTACGTACGTTACAATTTAATTCGTCCGGAACGTATGGACGTAAAATGGACGTAAAGTCTACGTCCCTGGGGCGTAGGGGGACGTATGGGAGGTATTTAGTTAGGATCAATTGAAAAACAAATCAACATGAGATCGGTCAAATCGCACCCCCAAAACTACAAAGACCTAACACAAAAAGCTTTTGTCAAAATCTGATTTAAAGGAGAGCTTACTAACGATTGGTAATGAAATAAAAGCAAAATCTCAATCATGTAGCCGAAAATTGCTTTATTACGTCACTCTAGTCACAGTAGTCAATCAGGCAACACTTTTTTCTTTAGCCTCCCCCTCCTGTTTTCAATATAGCTAGAAAATAGTTAAAAATTTGCTTTGAACTTTGAACAAACTTTTTTTAACAAGTATCCCAAAAGTAAATATTGATCTTCTTTGAAATCAGATTTACATATAAAAAAAACAAATGCTACAAAGCACCATCAGTTTTTACGTTTCCCGAAAATTTGTATTTTACGAGTTAGGTTATGGGTGCGAAATAATCTTTTCTACAATAATATTTAGTCTATTGGAAGGTTCTTGTCACATTTAATTGAAAGTAGGTTTTTCGACATAAGAACGGGAGAGTTTAACAGAGATCCAAGCTGTTACGACTTTAGGCTATACTAAGATATGAAGGAAATATACTTTCTATATTATTTGTTATAACGTTCTTGTCTCCATCAGACTCCATCCTTGTTGTTGGTTTAAGGGACATAAGTTACAAAACACGGAAGAGTAGATCTCGTCTCAGCTCCAGCTCTTCACTCCCTGTCTAGCCCGTAGAAGTATATACGGTCAATCATTTAATAAATATTTTTATACTTACCACTATTAATCAACTGCCCGTAATGAATTAGTTGATTTATACTGCATCCTGCAGGAGCATTGGTAAGAATAACTGGAAACAGTGCCTAAAAGAAAAGTTAAATGCTCTAGTGAAATTGTGGATTGTTGTTGATTGATTGAATCTTGTGAAGTCGCGTACTGAGCAAGGGTGTTGAAGTGCGATATCACCCCATGCTCTCCACAGAGACCCTTCTAACCTTGTATGAGGCCCATTGTATTTGGCCTCTTACAAGATTGCATCCTAGACCTCAAAAAGCCAAAGTCCATCACTGATCACAGAACATAAATAACTCAATCACTGATCGTGTGGATTATATAGCCAACTCGATTATTAAATACATATCGCACCTTCAGACCGAAAACGCACCATCTCAAAAAATAAATTGTTGGATAATCCCAAAAAAATTTTGCACTTATAATAAGAAGTTGAGATAATTTAAATATATTTTTTTTCATATTTGTAATTTGAATTTTGACTTCTTCGACTACGTATCCATAGCGAGTGACAAACTGCATATCTTATTTTAAAAAGTTAAAATCATAACATTTTGGGATGTGTCACTTTCGTTCTGAGGGTGCGATAAAATATACCATATGCTTGAAGGCTATACTGACCATGATGAACTCCGATTAGAAAGAGAAAAACTAATTTAGCAGGTGTTTAATAAAAATAGAAACATATGTTAACCGGATCTCAGCAAATTGCGGCGGTCTCACCGAGTAACTGACGGCCATACACACAGAGGTTGATCCGCCGGTTTGGAACGGCGCGGTTCAAACTGGCGGATTTGCCTTTCAATTAGTGGACATTCCACGCGCCACTTATAGCCGGTACAGATTTATCTGTGAGTTCAGACCGACGGGCGAAACTTGTGGGTTCCGCGCTCGATATTTTAACCGGCGCAGACTTGTCTGTCGGTTTACAACGTGCCAGGGATAACAGACCGTTCATGTAGTCTCTCTTTAATTTATTGAATATTATAGCACATGTTTCCGGAACCAACCAACCAAGTGCCTGTGCAGAAATTTCCACTGAAAATTTCAGATCTTCATATGATCTTTCCGTGGCAAGGAAACGAAGGATAGCATTTAATCGCTGTTCTGGTATAATGGCATCTGGGTATCTTGTTTCGTAAGATCCTCTCTTACCAAATTTAATAAAAAGACACATGTGTTAATATCCATCCTTAAATAATTTTTAAAACCGTCTGGATCATTTTTTCTTAACTCTTTTAATAGAAGGTCATGGCTTAATAGTTTCCTCTTAAGCAAATAACTTTTAACCCACTTTGAACGTTTCTTTTATACACCACTATCCATTATTTCCATATTAATAATCATTGCCATACACAGAGCCTGCTTCTTTTTAGCACGAAACATTTTACATACACTTTGCCTAAAATACCGTGCTGCATGAAACTTTTGACTTGAAGAAATTCCACAGTTTTGGTTTAACCGGCAGATAAATCTTGAGTTTTCGCCCACTAACGCGCGGTTATGTCTGTCACAGACCGACATGAAGGATTGATTCAAAAGATTTTTTTGTGTTAGTGGCTGCAGCAGTTTTAAACCGTTGCGGACAAAACGTTTAGACTTATCTGTGCCGTTCCAAACCGACGGATCATCCTCTCAGAGGTTGATCCGTCGGTTTGGAACGGCGCGGTTGAAATTGGCGGATTTGTTTTTCAATTAGTGGACATTCCACGCGCCAGTTATAGCCGGTATAGATTTATCTGTGAGTTCAGACCGGCGGGCGAAACTTTTGGGTTCCGCGCTCGATATTTTAACCGGCGCAGACTTGTCTGTCGGTTTACACTGTGCCAGGGATAACAGACCATTCATAAAGTCTCTCTTTAATTTATTAAATAATATGGCACATATTTTCGGAATGATATAACCAAGTGCCTGTGCAGAAATTCTCACTGAAAATTTCAGATCTTCATATGATCTTTCCGTGGCAAGGAAACGAAGAGCAGCATTTAATCGCTGTTCTGATCCAATGGTTTCTCTCATTTGGGTATCTTGTTTCGTAAGATCCAACCAAATTTAATAAAAGGTCATGCGTGTTAATATCCATTAACACAAAAAAAAATCTTTCGAACCGATCCTTCATATCGGTCTGTGGCAGACATACCCGCGCGTTAGTGGGCAAAAACTCAAGATTTATCTGCCGGTTAAACCAAAACTGTGGAATTTC
This sequence comes from Aspidapion aeneum, assembly GCA_963576565.1. Lineage (NCBI taxonomy): Eukaryota > Metazoa > Arthropoda > Insecta > Coleoptera > Brentidae > Aspidapion > Aspidapion aeneum. Next base: position 8,555,275 of record OY755039.1, read on the forward strand.
GTCGAAAGTTTTATGCGGTAGGGTATTTTAAGCATAGTGTATGTAAAATGTTTCGTGCTAAAAAGAAGCAGGCTCTTTGTATGGGAATGATTATTAATATGGAAATAATGCATAGTGGTGTAAAAAAGAGACGTCCCAAGTGGGTTAAAAGTTATTTGCTTAAGAGGAAACTATTTAGTCATGATCTTCTATTAAAAGAGTTAAGAGAAAACGATCCAGACGATTTTAAAAATTATTTAAGAATGAATATTAACACGTATGACCTTTTATTAAATTTGATAAGAGAGAATCTTACGAAACAAGATACCCAAATGGCTAGCCACGGGAAGATCATAATATGAAGATCTGAAATTTTCAGTGGGAATTTCTGCACTTGGTTATATCATTCCGGAAACATGTGCCATAATATTCAATAAATTAAAGAGAGACTATATGAACAGTCTGTTATCCCTGGCACAGTGTAAACCGACAGACAAGTCTGCGCCGGTTAAAATATAGAGCGCGGAACCCACAAGTTTCGCCCGCCGCACTATGGTCCGAGGGATCAATATTTTGGCAAAAAATAGACTTTTGCAGAAACTTTTGGGTTCCGCGCTCGATATTTTAACCGGCGCAGACTTGTCTGTCGGTTTACACTGTGCCAGGGATAACAGACCGTTCATATAATTCCACAGTTTTAGTTTAACCGGCAGATAAATCTTGAGTTTTCGCCCACTAACGCGCGGGTATGTCTGCCACAGACCGATATGAAGGATCGATTCGAAAGATTTTTTTTTGTGTTAATGGACTGCAGCAGTTTTAAACCGTTGCGGACAAAACGGTCAGACTTATCTGTGCCGTTCCAAACCGACGAATCAACCTCTGTGTGTATGGCCAGCTATTCATGGACCACACCCCAACAATTAAAAGCTTTATCCCTACCAAAAATAATGCAATAAAATTTATTCGACGCGGCCTATGGAAGGCGGAGCATGAATCTGCTAAATTATTTTTTTTTTCGAAACCGATTTCCTCATAGTATAGCTTTTACACATATGGTACACCGTATATACCGTACAAAACTGGTAGATTTTCAAAAATATGTGAAATTTAATGGATGTACAGACAAATTTAAGATTCCATCATATTTGACTTAACCTCTTTAAAATAGTTGGCCATGACTTTTGACACGTCCCATACCATTTGTTTTATCAAAACGAAGCGCCAGTTGAATACCAAACTGTTAAATGTTAAAAAATATTACAAATTAGAATATTAGTAATATTTTAAACTTCTATTGATTCTTGTGTAGTATTGCAAAAACCATAAAAATCTTCTCCAAGGTCTGCTTTCTTAAAATATATTTAAAACATGTTTAGACTGTATTTAGAGGCAAGAATTGCCAACAGAACAAATCATTTTTTTAACGTAAAATACCAATTATTAAAAATTATTATACCCCTACTATAAAAATGGCGCAAAAACGCGTAATATTTTTTCAGTTTTTAGTAGATGTCTACATGGATATATAGAATAGGTTGGGAAGGTAAAGAGGGATATGGTAAAAAAATACTTTAAAGTGGTTTATTGATTAAAGATTTAAGAAAAAATGCGGTAAACTAGGTTTTAATTTTTTTGTAATAATTCACATGGTTCGGTTTGATATAATTCGCAATTCTTTCTAACATAAGTTTGTTGGTCACGTTTATTGCTATTGGCAAATCAAAGCTACGCAGCATGTTAAAAATTGTAGACAACTATTGTCTATTTTAAAAAGATTAAGCCTTATAGGGGAGAGTTGCCATCATCGTACCGGCGCCTACATCGTACCTCTGCATTTCCTGCTAAACTGTGACCAGTAGCGCCACCTCGAAAATTGTAGATAAAACTACCCCGCGAACAACTTTCAACGCAGCAGCAATTGTACTGTGCAAGCAGGTGTATGCGGTGAAAACTTGAAAGAAAGATTTTAACCTTTTTCGATGTATTCTTTTTACATCAAACGTAAGTATCCTATTATTGTACCATTGCCATGGGCGCACCCAAGCCCATGATTTGTGTATATATTTTCCACATATTTCATGAATAAACATAAAAAATAGCATGAAATACGACATTATGAGGCCTCGGCCCCCCCCCCCCAAGACATATTTCTGGGTGCGTTACTGCGGCATTGCCACAATTAAAAATTATTATATTTTGTCAAATAGAACATTGTTTTGGCCTTTTTAAACTGTAGTTTTTGTAATTTTTCTTGAAAGCTTTGTATCGAATTTATAGGTTAAAAACAATAATAAGTCAGTTTCTTACATCGTACCTCTATCATGTTCCCTACATCGTACCGGTACGATGAAGGCAACTGCAAAAATCTAAATAAAATATTTTGTTTTCAGATGGCAGACAGAGAAATAAAACGGAAAAGAGAATATTACAAATGGTCAGAGTAGGATATGCAGGCTGCTATTACATTACATTAGGAGCAGGTATATGGCCTATCAATAGATATGTATTTAAAGATTCAGAATTCGTAGCTGCAGACGCCCTAAATGCTATGGATGTTACAGAAGAAAAAGAAAATGACGTAGACAATAACGAATTTAAGAGAAACATAGAAAAAGAAACTTCTCAAGAAAATATTTACAGTTTGCAGTCATCTGACACAGATGATAAAATACCACTCATAAATAATACAAAACAACAAAATGAAAATAATAGAATTACCAAGAAAAGCAACGAAGCTCCAGAAGATGAAAGTTTATATTTTTCGCCGGAAATGTTGAAGCCACTGCCAAAAATATCGCTTCAGCAAAAGAAAACGAAACCAGCACAAAAAGCAGTTGAGCTCACGTCCACCCCTTACAAAGAGGAATTCAAAGCTAAGAAGGAAAAGATGAAGCCAAAGAAGGTTGTTGAAGTAAAAAGAAAGGACTTTACGAAAAAGAAACATGAAGAAAACAAAAATAAATTTAAAAAAGCGATTGCGTCGACTCTAGAGCTTTGACGTCTAAAGCAGGAATAAATTTGGATGAATGGTACTGTTTTATTTGTGACGAAAAAATGGTTGAAGAAATGATTTAGTGTTGCCAATGTAAAACATGGGTTCATGTATCTTGTTCTACCGCTGAAAAAGGCAAAAAACAAATTTATGTTTGTGACAGATGTTAAAAACATCTTAGTGGACTTTGTATTTTATAATTTCTGATTATTAAAAAAATAAAATAGGCATGTTTTCTCCAGTCTCTTGTATTAGTATACGATCTAAGAGAAAGCGGTACAATGTAGGAGAAGGGGGGTACGATGTTGGAGAAGGGTCCCCTACATCATACCGTTTGAAATGTTTTTGTTTTTTAATTAAAAAAGATACTTTTAGGTAACCTTTTTTTTTCGTACCTGGTAATTTATTGTAGGGAGTATCGTAGTTTTTTGAGAAATAACATTTAGTGTTTTTTGACAAAAAATAGCTGAGTTATAGGCAAATATGTCAAAAGTGGTACGATGATGGCAACTCTCCCCTATAAAAGAATTTTTTCCTTGTGTAAAAAAAGCATCCAAATTCCAAATTCCGTATAAGGTAAATTCAGCTGTATGTAAAATCTTGGAATAATTCCGCCCTACAAGGCTACCATTGGCTTTACAGTTAATTTTCTTGTAAAATATTGCGAATTAAAATCGCAGGGTTCTCTTTTTCTGAAGACATGTAGTTCGGCAACTAAAGAAACGCAAGAGTGAGTGGATCGAACCTACATGCTAGAAAAAAAGAGGGTTTATTTGTTTATATGTCGCGAACAGATGTGGATTGAAGTGAAAACCTAATTACTTTGGTAAGAATTTAAATCTGCTAGGTTAACAGATTTCTTAAAAATAATATTCAAATTAGAGAATTATTGAAATACAGCCAGGCTATAATTGTGCCAGGCACTATTTTGACACATTCACATTTAAAACTGACAGTTGATTCTTCAAAATTGACATATCAAAGTCGAATTTAAAACTTTTGTCGTTTATTTTCAATTAATAAAAGAAGTCACTATTTATTCCGGTTCATATAGTAAACAAAGGCCGTGTGTTGAAAGATCACAGCTGATATTACAATGTGAAGTTGTCAAAATTGTGCCTGGCTTTATTTCAATAATTCTCTATTAACTTTAAAGGTGGAGTTTATTTATACTATATGTTAGGACTTCCAAGCAATAAGAATATCAACTTCTTTTTTAATAAAAACTAAAAACAAATAACAAAGAAAAATACTCTGCCAATATATGGGCCCCTGAGCTCACACTAGGTACTATAGTTATAGTGTACGTGTGAGCTAATATAACTAAAAACTGAAATATATTTTATTCAACTCCACACTAAATTACCTTTTCTTTGATACCACACAAGCCATGTTTCGACTTAAACTCAAATTTTTGAAATCTACCCCCACCCTTACAAAAAAAACAAAAACTAAAATGTATTTTGTTAAAGTCCGGACTCAATTACCTTTCATTTGATATCACACACGCCATATTTTCACTTAAACTCTAATTTTTAAAATATACCCCCACCCTTTTTTTTTAAATAAATTAAAATGTATTTTGTTTAACTGCAGACTCAATTACCTTTCGTTTAATATCACACACGCCATATTTTCACATAAACTCTAATTTTTGAAATTTACCCCCACCCTTTTATTTGGTTTGTGTTCGATGGATTTTGTTCATTTTTAAATGGGACCATCTCGACCCAAGATCCCAGCCTAGGTACCCAATTTCATTAAAATCGGCCAAGCGGTTTTTGAGTTATGCGCGTTGGTCGTTACAGACAGACATACAGACACACAGACAGACAGACAGACAGACAGACAGACAGACAGACAGACAGACAGACAGACAGACAGACAGACAGACAGACAGACAGACAGACAGACAGACAGACAGACAGACAGACAGACAGACAGACAGACAGACAGACAGACAGACAGACAGACAGACAGACAGACAGACAGACAGACAGACAGACAGACAGACAGACAGACAGACAGACAGACAGACAGACAGACAGACAGACAGACAGACAGACAGACAGACAGACAGACAGACAGACAGACAGACAGACAGACAGACAGACAGACAGACAGACAGACAGACATACAGACAGACAGACGGCGCAACAAAAAAGTTTTAAAATCATCTAAAACGCAAAGATATATAAAATACTCTGCCAATATATGGGCCCCTAAGCTCACACTAGGTACTATAGTTATAGTGAACGTGTGAGCTAATATAACTAAAAACTAAAATATATTTTATTCAACTCCGGAATAAATTACCTTTTGTTTGATACCACACAAGCCATGTTTTGACTTAAACTCAAATTTTTGAAATCTACCCCCACCCTTAAAAAAAACAAAAACTAAAATGTATTTTGTTAAACCCCGGACTCAATTACCTTTCGTTTGATATCACACACGCCATATTTTCACTAAACCTCTAATTTTCGAAATATACCCCCACCCTTTTTTTTTAAATAAATTAAAATGTATTTTTTTGAACTCCAGACTCAATTACCTTTCGTTTGATGTCACACACGCCATATTTTCCCATAAACTCTAATTTTTGAAATCTACCCCCACCCTTTTATTTGGTTTGTGCTCGGTGGATTTTGTTCATTTTTAAATGGGACCATCTCGGCCCAAAACCCAGCCTAGGTACAAAATTTCATTAAAATCGGCCAAGCGGTTTTTGAGTTATGCGCGTTGGTCGTTACAGACATACAGACAGACAGACAGACAGACAGACAGACAGACATACAGACAGACAGACAGACAGACAGACGGCGCAACAAAAAAGTTTCAAAATCATCTGAAACGCAAAGATATATAAAAATTTTTGAAATCGGAGCAACTTTTTTTTTCTCGAAAAAATTAGGATCACCATAGCTCACACTACTATAGTATAGTATATGTGTGAGCTAAAATTTTGAAATCGGAGCAACTTTTTTTTCTCGGAAAAATTAGGATCACCATAGCTCACACTACCGTAGTACGGAATGGGACAACTGGGCGCCGCCAACTCGGCGCCGCCAACTGGGCGCCGCCAACTCGGCGCCGCCAACTCGGCGCCGCCAACTGGGCGCCGGGCCAACTCGGCGCCGGGCCAACTCGGCGCCGCCAACTGGGCGCCGGCCAACTCGGCGCCGGACTAAATTTTTTTTTTTGATAAAATGTGTAGATGAAAAATAAAATATATTATTTATATAAAAACATCTTTAAAAAATCCTTTACGCAATTTTTTTTACAAGCTTTTATTTAGCTTCAGATGTTCTGTCTAACTAACTATCTATCAAATCTTGTGAAGCGTGTTTGACACACGTAGTGGTCCCATGACAATACAACATTAAGAAAAAAATATCCTCCCACCCTACCCCCACCCCTTCTATAGAAAAATGTGTTTTTGACACACTTCCCGTTATCCGATTTGGATAAAATTTGGTATACACATAGTGGTCCGATGATAATACAACAATAAGAAAAAAATATCCTCCCACCCCTACCCCCATCCCCTTCCATAGAAAAATTTGTTTTTGACACACATCCCGTTATCCGATTTAGATGAAATTTGGTATACATATAGTGATCCGATGACAATACAATATTAAGAAAAAAATATCCTCCCACCCCTACCCCCACCCCTTTTCATAGAAAAATGTTTTTGACACACTTCCCATTATCCGATTTGGATGAAATTTGGTATTCACATAGTGGTCCGATGACAATACAACATTAAAAAAAAATATCCTCCCACCTCTACCACCACCCCTTCCATAGAAAATGCGTTTTTGACACCCTTCCCATTATCCGATTTGGATGAAATTTGGTATTCACATAGTGGTCCGATGACAATACAACAATAAAAAAAAATCCTACCACTCCTACCCCCACCCTCATCTATAGAAAAATGCGTTTTTGACCTACTTCCCATATTCCGATTTGGATGAAATTTGGTATACATATAGTGATCCGATGACAATACAATATTAATAAAAAAATATCCTCCCACCTCTACCCCCACCCCCTTTCATATAATTTTTTTTTTGACACACTTTCCATTTTCCGATTTGGATGAAATTTGGTATTCACATAGTGGTCCGATGACAATACAACATTAAAAAAAAAATATCCTCCCACCTCTACCACCACCCCTTCCACAGAAAATGCGTTTTTGACACCCTTCCCATATAGTGGTCCGATGACAATACAACATTTAAAAAAAATATCCTCCCACCTCTACCACCACCCCTTCCATAGAAAATGCGTTTTTGACACCCTTCCCATTATCCGATTTGGATGAAATTTGGTATACATATAGTGATCCGATGACACTACAATATTAAAAAAAAATATATTCCCACCTCTACCCCCACCTCCTTTCATAGAAAAATGAGTTTTTGACATACTTCCCATTATCCGATTTGGATGAAATTTGGTAAAAATATCCTCCCACCTCTATCCCCACCCCCTTTCATAGAAAAATGAGTTTTTGATACACTTCCCATTATCCGATTTGGATCAAATTTGGTATACAAATAGTGATCCAATGACAATACAATATTAAGAAAAAAATATCCTCCCACCTCTACCCCCACCCCCTTTCATAGAAAAATGAGTTTTAGACACACTTCCCATTATCCGATTTGGATGAAATTTGGTACACACATAGTGGTCCGATGATAATACAACAATAAGAAAAAAATATCCTCCCACCCTACCCCCACCCCCTTCTATAGAAAAAATTTTTTTGACACACATCGCGTTATCCGATTTGGATGAAATTTGGTATACATATAGTGATTAGGGGGTAGGGGGATATTTTTTTCTTAATGTTGTATTGTCATGGAACCACTACGTGTGTATCAAATTTCATCCAAATCGGATAATGGGAAGGGTGTCAAAAACGCATTTTCTATGGAAGGGGGAGGGGGTAGGGGTGGGAGGATATTTTTTAATGTTGTATTGTCATCGGACCACTATGTGAATACCAAATTTCATCCAAATCGGATAATGGGAAGTGTGTCAAAAACTAATTTTTCTATGAAAGGGGGTGGGGGTAGAGGTGGGAGGATATTTTTTCTTATTATTGTATTGTCATCGGATCACTATATGTATACCAAATTTCATCCAAATCGGATAATGGAAAGGGTGTCAAAAACGCATTTTTCAATAGATGAGGGTGGGGGTAGGAGTGGTAGGATTTTTTTTTCAATGTTGTATTGTGATCGGACCACTATATGTATACCAAATTTCATCCAAATCGGATAATGGGAAGGGTGTCAAAAACGCGTTTTCTATGGAAGGGGTGGGGGTAGAGTGGGAGGATATTTTTTTTAAATGTTGTATTGTCATCGGACCACTATGTGAATACCAAGTTTCATCCAAACCGGATAATGGGAGATGTGTCAAAAACTCATTTTTCTATGAAAGGGGGTGGGGGTAGAGGTGGGAGGATATTTTTTTCTTAATATTGTATTGTCATCGGATCACTATATGTATACCAAATTTCATCCAAATCGGATTACGGGATGTGTGTCAAAAACAAATTTTTCTATAGAAGGGGGTGGGGGTAGGGGTGGGAGGATATTTTTTTCTTATTGTTGTATTATCATCGGACCACTATGTGTATACCAAATTTTATCCAAATCGGATAACGGGAAGTGTGTCAAAAACACATTTTTCTATAGAAGGGGTGGGGGTAGGGTGGTAGGATTTTTTTTTCAATGGTGTATTGTCATCGGACCACTATATGTATACCAAATTTCATCCAAATCGGATAATGGGAAGGGTGTCAAAAACGCATTTTCTATGGAAGGGGTGGGGGTAGGGTGGGAGGATATTTTTTTTTAATGTTGTATTGTCATCGGACCACTATGTGAATACCAAATTTCATCCAAACCGGTTAATGGGAAGTGTGTCAAAAACTCATTTTTCTATGAAAGGGGGTGGGGGTAGAGGTGGGAGGATATTTTTTTCTTAATATTGTATTGTCATCGGATCACTATATGTATACCAAATTTCATCCAAATCGGATTACGGGATGTGTGTCAAAAACAAATTTATCTATAGAAGGGGGTGGGGGTAGGGGTGGTTGGATATTTTTTCTTATTGTTGTATTATCATCGGACCACTATGTGTATACCAAATTTTATCCAAATCGGATATCGGGAAGTGTGTCAAAAACACATTTTTCTATAGAAGGGGTGGGGGTAGGGTGGGAGGATATATTTTTTTTAATGTTGTATTGTCATGGGACCACCACGTGTGTCAAAAACGCTTCACAAGATTTGATAGATAGTTAGTTAGACAGAACATCTGAAGCTAAATAAAAGCTTGTAAAAAATATTGCGTAAAGGATTTTTTAAAGATGTTTTTATATAAATAATATATTTTATTTTTCATCTACACATTTTATCAAAAAAAAAATAAATTAGTCCGGCGCCGAGTTGGCCGGCGCCCAGTTGGCGGCGCCGAGTTGGCCCGGCGCCCAGTTGGCCCGGCGCCCAGTTGGCGGCGCCGAGTTGGCGGCGCCCAGTTGGCGGCGCCGAGTTGGCGGCGCCCAGTTGTCCTAGACCGACTATAGTATAGTATATGTGTGAGCTAATACTATAATAAGAAATGGGGTGGTAATGATCCAGATTTTGGGTAGTTTTATAATACCGCACTATTAGGTCGGTAATCGCAATTCGTAATGTTTTTTTGAAGTTATATTTTTCAAAATATATTTTCAATATATTTTATCTTTTTTATATTGATATATAGTATAACATAGAACAAACAATAAAATCATATTACGCCCATGGCTTTTCATCCAGAAATACTCAAGTTTTACTGATCTTGGTGAAACTCATTATTAAACTTTCTTAACAAAATGGTTAATTTTTAATATATATATATTTTTTCAAATAACAGCCACTAATACAAAGTTCTATTGACATAATTTAAAACAGCTATTTTTTTGATAAACAACTTTTTTTCTATTTATTTATATAATAGTACTTTACTCTTATGCAAAATATTTATGTTTTTGTTCTGCCCTGTATACTGTGCATGTAAACTTTGTTTTGATTGATTTATTAAGCAAATTTTCGCAAACAATGTATAATAATTAGGTAATTTACTTTTGTTTAATTTGTTTATATACAAAATTTGGTTGTCTCATTGCGATGAAACGAAAATATAGGGCGGTAATGGACAAACCATAGTAAAATTTTTAAGGATAGGGCGGCAATAAAAAAACCTGGTTTTCTTAATATTTTTTAAAGTATTTGTAAAAAATTTAAACCTATAGTAAAATTTTTTACATATTCCTACACAAAACACCCTAGATTATCAAACAAAATAAAGAAAACCCCAATTGAGTTCAAACACAAAGGTATCGAAAATAGAGCGGTAATAGCTAAATTTACCTTATTTTTGAAGTTCGACAATGTTCATGAATGATTTAAGCGACCACTGTACTGTGATCCTTTTGAGCCGTTCTATATAATTGAGTTTCTCTAAGAAAGATGGCTGATATTCCTTACCTTATTAATTTGTTGGGTATCAAATCCCACAATTAGTTCAAAGACAACATTGCATAGAAAATAAGTTCCAACATTTTCATTACAAAAGACTTCACCAATTAAGCGTATCAAATCAATTGTCGGTAATTCGTGGATCCCTAGGATGCTTGTAGTAACAAACTAAAAAGTTTTCAAGATATAGTAATAAATACATAATATTATGTTTCTTAAAATAACTTAAGTTATAATGATCGGCAAACGTAAGAAACATTGAAGTAATACTCTCTAATGTTCACCAATGGGGTCAAACAAATATTGGGAGTAGGTACCGAGAGTTTATTTCTGAAAAGGGGTCGTATTAGTCGTTAAATTGCTTATATTCACTTACGACTGCCAAATCTATATTAGCTGCCAATACTCTAACAATTGGTGAAGTCATATTCTGCATAAATGCAACAGGAGCTAAAGCCACTGCAACTTTAATTTTCTCGTTATATTCTGTCCTTGTAGAACTCATAACGAACAAATTGGTGTTTCCTTGCGAATGACCAATAAAGCTTAAATTGCTGGCTTCTGTTTTTGTAAGGATGTAGTCGATTGAGGCCGGCAGGTCATAGATGCCTTGCTCGTGCCAACTGCAATAAAATGATTAAATAGAGAATAAATTTGTTGTTAATTAAAATGTCAACCTAGAAAAAAAAGAAATGATAATCTTTTTTGGTCTGCTACTCACACTTTAAAGTTAGTGAGGCTGCCAGTCTGCAATAATTTTTTTACTCCACTACTGAGGTACCTGGGCCAAACGTGCCTTCTTCGAAATTTATACTAATTTATTTATCTGACTCCACTCAATAAATTTAAAGAAAGTTTTAATATTATTTTTTTATATTTAAATTATTTAAACTTTTTTGATTTTATAGCCAACATATTAAAAACCGGGTAGTTAATATGCCCATGGTGTGTTTCTAATACGCCCATAAGCTGATTATTTGACCATGTCCATACAATTGTCTAATAATACGTGGCATACGAATTTTATTTAACTAAAAATCCTAAGAACAAAAAATATGTTTGTTTTACTAAATCTAAACAACTAAGTTAAACCAGGAAACTGAAAAAAATTTTTGTATAACAGATTAAGTAAATTTATGTTTTAACTTTGTACCTGTATTGTTATTTTTTTATCATAAATTATTGTTTTGTCTATAAAAAAAATATGTATATATAAATTTTATGTGTAGCACATTCTATTTTACAATATGTATGTCTGATGATGGTTGAATAAACTGAAACGTCACAAACTACAAAAGAGATTTTTATTGAGCGATTCCCCGGATCTAAAACCAATATTATTTACTTGCAATATGCCCATAGGCATTTTAACATACATTAACACTGGGCCATTGAAAATTATATGTTCAATGATTGGGCGTATTATAATCATAGTGATATATAAAATTGTTAATTCTACAGTACACTGACAAAAACTTGCCTTTTTTTATAACAAGAAATTCTAAAATACGAAAGACGCGCTTGTCTGTTGGGAAAACGTAGCATTTGTTCTCTAAAAATGAACCGCGTACCATTTTGTGTTCCAAGTGTAGTAGTTCCGTAATAACTTATTATTTGACCCCGGTGCCTGAGTTCTCTGCTCAAAGTGTGTTTAATATTATTCGTTATCTTACCTGAAATCCCAAAAATTAGTGTCGTTGTCAGGATCCAGAGTGACGTGCTTTCTGCCAAACATATTTCCTCTAGAATTTCCCAGCCAAACATCAAAACCTTGATCAGCCAACATAAGACCTAATGAGTTGTTTGGACCTATGTTGACAAAATCAGCTAAAAAAATTGCAAAACCTTTAATATTTAAATAAAAGAACCTAAATGTGAAATGGCAATCATATGGCTACGTTTTCAATTTTTCAAGTTTAATTTAGGCTTTTCCCTGATATATTCCAATATGTTTTCATTACTTGTATTAAGTCCACGTTTTTCGATGCCCGTTCGCATCCTATTATCATCAAGTTGTTGTAAACAAGCACTTTGTATCATTGGATGGATCTTTTCGAGTATAATAAAAAACAACAAACAAATTCGATAATCTATTTATAATGGCGTGCAATGGTGTCAAAGTGAGAAAAAAAATCCAAAAAACTCGCAATGCAAGTAAGCGCGCTCGCTCTATGGATGAGGAAAGTACCCCCGAGCGGTTAAAAAAGAACCACCCCCAAGGAGCAATACTAGATTGCTTTCAAGGGCAGCTGTCAGCTGACAAACTCGGTTCAAGCAATGCCGTGCCAAAAAGAGAGGCTTGCCCTCAAGAGCAGACAAGAGAGCCGGACCGAGTAACGTCAGGCCACAAAGTTCCAAAGAAACTTTACAGAAGAGATCAGTGGAGCTCAAACAAGAGGGTAAACAATCTTCCATTGCTGTCTACAAGACCACTGATGATGTGAGGAGCCATCTTCATGTTGCGGTAATCAGAAATGGAGACTCACAGCGGAACTGGATGGCGGTGGAGAAAATGTTGACTGAGATCCTGGTTAAAAGTTGAACCCTCTTGAAGAGCAGTGTAAGCAAAGTATGGGAACTATGGAAAAAAGCCAACCTCCAGGTTATCCCTCTTACATACCCAGAGGCAAGTTTTTTTAAGGGCACAGAATCTGGAGAAATCTTGTGGCGGCTGCAAAATTTTAAAAATGAAAAAACTTAACCTACGGAAGGGTCTCTTTTGTCCTTAAAAAAAGCCAACTTTAAGATGCACACCGTCAAAGTTCACGTCATAGGGCTTTTCGATGACGATGACAAGGGAAAAAACCCACATAAAGGTGAGTGTCTTTTTAACTTCATTATACGCACACACCTTAATGTAATGAATGGGGGCAACCTCCCAAGATTTGTTACTTACAAAGGAAAAGAGGTACTAGTTGTTACTTTCACATTAGAATTTAACGGTCTAAAAGCTGAAAATTGGAGGGTATCTCCTAAGAATTCGTTCTCCGACCACCTTATAGGAATTCAAAGAAATCTGACTGGAGTAAATTCAGTCGGATAGTTAAGGGCGACTTGAAGATCCTCCTAGCGACGTTATAGTAGATACAATTCTACTTGATGATACTGTCGCCAAAGTAACGCTAGCCTTCTCCATGAGCTGTCCTTTCAGTAGGTCACAAAACAGATCGCAACCACCATGGTGGAATGGCGAGCGGGGCGAGTTAAGAAAGCAAACGCGCAGGCTTTTTAGCAACGCCAAAAGCAGGAATGAGCGTGACCTAAAAACCTACAAAGTTGCTCTAAAAGGCTATACGAAAGCAATAGGAAGGTCTTCATAAAAATATTTTATCAGTAATAGACTGAGGAAGATCCTGTCAAAAGAGCCCTGCGTTTCTGCTTATTTAAGGGCAAGTGAGAGAACCTTTACTCAGAACAGTAAAGAAATTATAAGTTTGAGTAGGTAACCTAAGTTGATCGGAGGCTATGCCTATACCTGCAATTGTGCCTGAGACTTTTGACCAGATCAGATCGCTATTTAATGGCGAGAAATTGGAATGGGCCATAAATTCGTTCGAACTTTTTAAGTCACAGGGACAACACGGTATTACAAGCGTTATGCTGCAGGAAACAAACCGTACCGCATCCTCCTGGCTCTCGATAATCTACCTAAGCAGCCTGAGATTATCGTACATTCCGGTAAGCTGAAGACGAGTTAAATAGTTTTTATCCTAAAGTCGGGGAAAACTAATCACGAGACTGCCAAAGACTTCAGATCTATCAGTCTCTCCTTGTTTTAGTTATAAACGATGGAGAGGATTATCGAACGCCATATCAGGGCTTTGAGCATGTTTATTTTTTTTAGTTTGAATTAAAATTCATAATCAGCAGCCTAAAAGACTACAATGTTCCAAATTTCATATGTATAGGCTTATAAATATGTTAAGAGGAGGGCAGGAGGGTGTCAAAAATCCTGAATTTTTGCGTTACTTAATTTAAATTATCTTCACTTTGTTCTTCAGCTTTTCTTGGTTGCTCTTCGAATGTTCAAAATTTAATTTCTTCTATTCTTCCTCCATCCATTTTATCAAATGAAGATTTGGACTATGCTAAAGCAGATACTTCGACCTTAGAAAATCAAAAAGATTTTGATAAAAAATTATGCAAATTCTACTGTGACAAGTTAATTGCCCACTCCACTTCATTAACATCTAAGGCACGTCTTCTCGCCCTACAAGAGCCAGAAAGCTCAGCTTGGCTCAGAGCATTGCCTTCTTCAAATCTTGGGAATTTTCTAGACGACTCGTCTTTCCATATATCGATATCGCTTAGACTTGGTCGACCTGTGTGTGAACCCCACGACTGCACTTGCAACAAGCAAGTTGATATTTATGGTCTGCATGGACTAAGTTGCACAAAAAGTGCTGGTCGTTTGGTTCGCCACAGGATGATAAACGACATCATTAAACGGTCACTTATTTCAGCAGGTTTTCCAGCTATTTTAGAACCACCTGGAGTGTGTCGAGATGACGGAAAGAGAGCGGATGGCATGACCCTGGTTCCTTGGAAGAGAGGAAAGGCTTTGCTCTGGGATGCTACTTGTAGGGACACCGTAGCTCCATCATATATTCCTAAAACTTGTATTAAGTCAGGAGAGGCTGCAAAAATGGGAGAAAATCAAAAAAATAATAAATATCGGGAACATGTTGAGAGATTTTATTTTTGTCCATTCAGTGTGGAAACATTTGGTCCTTGGGGTGATGAAGCTAAGATGCTTGTTAGGGAAATTAGTTCAAAAATTCCTAACAAGAAAACTCTTAGCTTCATCACTAAAAAAATCAGTTTGGCAGTGCAAAGAGGTAACGTTGCTTCCATAATTGGTACCAGAGTCCGGTTTGAATGAAATTTATTACATTTGACATTTGAATTTTAATTAGTTATTTTTTTTTTGTTTTTTTTTTAGTTTATAGGTCTGTACTTCTATTAGGGAACGTCCTTATAAATATGTTATGTATTATGCTATGTTGTATTAGCCAGATTGATTTCTTGAAATTTGAGATAAAGATTTTATTTAGCAACGTTACGCACCCTAAAACTTTAAGTTGTGGGCAAATCCGTTTATAATTAAGAGACTCCCCCATTTTGGATCCGTCATTTTGAGTTTTTTTAAGTTTAAGGTTAAAATTCCGCGGCCTAAAATATCCGAAAGTTCCGATTTTCATACATATTGGATCATAAATGGGGTAGTCCGCCATTTTGATTCCGCCATTTTTTTTTAAATTGAGTTAATAATTGTAGGGCATGGAGTTTTAGGTTTGAGGTAGATCGGTTAATAAATAAGACAGTCCTTGTGGAGTGGATTTATTTTGATTTATTAAAGTTAAAAATCATATTTAGCATCCAAAATCACGCAAAGTTCCGAATTTGATACATATCGATTTATAAAGGGAAAATCTGCTATTTTTTTTCTGCCATTTTCATTTTTGTAGATTTCTGTGTAGTGACTTTAAACACCGCAAAGTTTTAAGTTTGAGGCAAATCGGTTAATAAATGAGAAAGTCCGCCATTTTTGTACCGCCCTTTCGATTTTTTCAATTTGAGTAAAAAACTGTTTTAAGTGACCTTAACACCGGCAAGTTGGAGAAAAATCAGTCTATAAGTCCACCATTTTGGTCCCGCCATTTTCTATTTTCTTTTTAAATTACAAAAAAATGCTGAATAGAATTGTTAGCACTGAAACACTATAAACTTAGAAAAATTCAAAACCATGTTATACACAGACAAATAAACAAATGTATGTGTAGTGAACGGTACCCAGTGTCCCCTGAATTTTCTGGACGACACTGATGGTAACATGTGTTTGTATAAAATGCGTTGTTGTCTTGTTCGTCGGAGTCGGTGTTTTGTGTTTTTACTGGGTGTTGGATTTTATTTTCGCAAAAAATAACTTATTTGTACGTAAAAATAAGTAAGAAGTGCTATGTTTGTAAAAATGTTGTAAAAATTTCGACCAGTTTGGTTTTTATAAGAAAATTTGCACGACGCTGCTGTGTTGCCGTTGCCGGGGCTCTTTAAATTCTAAGCTTTAAGGAATGACCGTCAAGAATAGGAAAAATTTACAAGGGGCCACGGCTGAAAAGTTTTTCTCTAATAAACTATAAAACTCATAGCCGGTGAAAGGCAACCTAGAGAATCTAATAACTAAAAATAAATATGTCCTGTATCATCTATTTCTTTATAACACACCTTGTTTTTATATATGGACGCCACGGTAGGTAAAAAAATTAATAGTTATATTGTACTTTTTAGGCTTTGTGTCAAGCTGAGAAAAAAATTAATAAAAAAACACCCAACTAGTCGCAGTTGAGTACAAAATAAAAATAGATCAAGCTCTACCGTTTTAGTTTTACCCACTCCAATACTAATAAAAAGTGAATTATATTGTCAAAGTTCAGGATTTACAACCATTTAAAGTATTTTTTTTCTTATTTATGTACTTTTACCTACTTGCAGAAGAGAGTACCCCATGCATCAAAAAGACCACGGGTTTGTTAGATTTCTCATCGGTTTTATTTATTCCATGAGGAATATGGAACATTTGTAATTTGTAATGGTCCTCTGTGATAACCTCATGTTGCTCCCAGGGGTATCCATGACCATCTAGAATTTGCGTCTAAAAATGAATATTTATTATAGATATTTAAAAAATTCTGCTTTGTCTTAAAAAAAACACAAATTTTTGCAAGCAACAATTATTTGCCTCGTTTTCATTACAGCTAGCATAGCCCAACTAATTTTCTGTCTTGACGACGACACGACGGCGGGGCGGCGTCTGCTTTGCCACAATATTTTTTTTTCGTCATATATTAGTCTTGAAATGAGACGCAGCATTTTGAAGCACTTAAAGAAAAAATTAATAAACTGAATTAAAGATAAACTAATATTCTTGATCGGGCACTATTTTAATTCAAGATAACGGTGACCGGGATCACTCAATTTTCAACTTTTTGCAACAACACATTCCTTCTCTTGAATAAAAAGCTTTATTTTCTTGATTAAAAAAAATATTAGGAATTTTTACAAGCAAGACAACAATAATTTTCTCAAATTTATTGGAAATTAGTAAAAAACTGGAAAAGTGATTTTTAACCGATTCAATACTTCCCCAATAGGAAGTAGGTTATCTGAGTCCACGTGGAGTAAAAATCTCGTAAGCACCAGGTGGGCAGATGGCATTCGATTGGCTCATTTTTCTTAACTTACTGTTTTAATTGATTTAAAGGGTGACAACCATAATGAATTATCTAGAGGAAAAACAATTGTATGCAATGAATTTGTTCTATAGAAACAAACCGCAACGAAAGTGGACATGGCTCAACCCTAATGGAATAAGAAAAACGAAATTGATTACATACTGACTACTAAGAAAAATATCGATAGAGATGTAACAATCCCAAATAGATTTACAACAGGCAGTGATCACAGGATGGTCAGAACAAAAATCTGCATTTTCAAAATGGAAAGAAAAGTTAATAATAACAATGAACAACTTAACATGAATAAACTTACACAAAACTAATCTGTATACAAAGAAAGACTAAAGGAACAGCTAACCCAAAACTTAAGATGCGAAAATGAAACTAAGTATAGATGAAATAAATGATGCTCTAACAAGAGCTATGACCAAAGTGGGAAAATATATCGCAAGAAAAGGTAACAAAACAAAAAAATATTTATCAGAAGAAATAAAAAACTGGTAGAAGAAAGGCGGAACCTGGAGAAAGAAGAAAAAAGAACATTGATAGAATACACATCAATAAATAAAACTATAAGAAAAATGATAAAAGAAAACAAAGGAAAGAGCCAATAATTAAAAGTTGAGACTGTTGAGACGAACCGAACCGAACCGAAGGCCGATTCTAGGTAGATATGAAATGATTCAAATATAGGATATGACCGGCATAGAAACTAACGTTAGGGAGGATTTTATAAATATCACACAACTATGCTATACAGAATTATATCAATTAAAAAGGGAACCATCGCGAGAAACAATGAAGAAACTCCAAGCAAAAATAAAGAGCAACAACCTGAAATAAGCAAAGCGGAAATAAAGAGAGCACTAAAGAAACTGAAAAGTATCAAATCACCCGGAAAAGACGGAGTAACGGCAGAAATGCTCATGTTTGGTGGTAAAACTGTAGTTAGTACCCTACATATTCTCCTGAAGAAAATACTAAAACCAAAAATAATCTTAAAGAACTGGAAAGAATCCATACCCATTATTCTATTCAAGAAAGGCGATAGAGGAGATCTACAGAACTATCGATTTATAAAAATATTAACAGATAGACTAAAAACAAAATTTGACAGATATCAACCAAAAGAACAAGCAGGCTTTAGAAAAGGTTTCAGTACAGTTGAGCACCTATTAACAATGAAAATCCTAATAGAACGAGCCAACGAATACAATATTCCACTACATATTGCCTTTATATTATTTGAAAAAGCTTTCGAAAGCATTGAGCACTGGGCATTAAAAGCGTCTTTAATTAATCGCCTATATAGATCACAGATACACAGATTTAATAGCCAATATATATAGCGAAGCAACAACATCATCATGTTTTTAAAAAGTTAGATTGGAAAGGAATAGGCATTAAAGTTAACGGACAATACTTGAACCACCTAAGATATGATGATATTGATGATATTGCCTTAATAACAATCAAAGCAAGAAGAGCTAATAAAAATGCTGGAATACAGCTGCTAAAAATATAGGCTTGAATCAGTAACGCACCCAGGAATATGTCTTGGGGGGGGCCCGAGGCCTCATAATGTCGTATTTCATGCTATTTTTTGTGTTTATTCATGAAATATGTGGAAAATATATACAAAAATTTTAGGCTTGGGGGGGGCCCGGGCCCCGCCGCCCCCCCTGGGTGCGCCCATGCTTGAATATGAACTAAACCAGAACTAAAATCATAACAAACACGATCACGATCAGAATAACCAAGAGAAAATAGAACAAGTAGAGGAATAAAACCAAACAGCTGAAATCAAGAGACGAGTAAGATTGGCCTGGGCAGCATTCGGTTAATTAATTAAAAAATAAGAAATATCCTCAGTACCTCACAACGATAGTGTATAACTAAGGTATCCTTCCTGTACTTACCTATGGATCCCAGACCTGGACCAGGATCGCCAACACTCTAATTTCGTGGAGCTCTTGTCGGCTTTTTATTTGATATGCAAAGACAACTGCAGATAGAGATTTACCTTCCCAGCCCAATGGCTAGAGAAGGTACATATGTTTTGTTAGAGTAATATATTTTTAATTAATCTAAGTATGTTTTCGTTGAAAATAACATAAGATAACGTCGAAAGTGTGTTATTTGGATGTATTTGGACTTATCTTAGCAATTTTTTCATGACTTATTCCCATGTGTCCGTGTGTGTGTGTCTGTCCGGCCCAGAATAACTACAGAACCGCTGGGCCAATTTTCATGAGATTTTCATAACAAATAGTGTTTGACACTGTAACGAGCCAGTTAGATTTTGGTCAAAATCCATCAATGCAAGTGACAGTTTTTTGACAGTTAAAAAATTTAAAAAATCTCTTTAACGAAAAATCGCATCCATATGTGGATCGGTTCGCCGCCGCCAATTCGCCGCGACCGACTTGCTGCAGCCGACCCAACTGACCTCCGCCGGCCGGGCTATCTCGCAGTCGACGCAACCCGCCGCAACGCCTGGCTAACTCGCCGCCGACCTAAGTTGTCGCTGGGCCAATTCGCCACCGGCCCAACTCGCCGCCTGTACCGTTTAGTTTGCAATTTCATTTAATTAGGGGTCCTTACCTTACTTACGTATCTAAACCTAAAATAATAAATAAATAAAAAATTCCTTTTACGAAAACGATACAAGTTGTTTTTGAAAAAAAAAATCAAAAAAGTGTTTTTCAAAATGTTCGTGCAACTTTAATTTTAAATTCAAATTTTGCGCCAAATTCCCGTATTCGGAAAACCCACACAATTTCAATTTTGATTGGCACAAGCAAAACGCCAGCGCCATCTACAAAAAATGAATCTGCGCAAAAAGGCGTAACCAAAAAAGATTCGTCTGTCGTATTCTATCGAGATCACCACGCAGCATGGTGATAAATTCTATTAACCAAAAAATCCAATAACATTCTTAGAAAATCAAACTAAACCATTACACAAACAAGTGATTCTAGTGTGGATCGACTGCAACGACTGGGCCAGCGAGAGGAGCTCCTCTGGACGACGGAAACAACTAAAAAAGGTGAGTGCCAATCCTCTATATTGTCTTTGTGTGGCTCGGAAAAATTAATATTTTTACATCGTCCTTTTAAGGATTTTTGCACCCAGATTTTATAAAACGACCAGCGCGCTTACACTCCCGCGGCTCTACCCAAACCTCAAACCTCAAAACATCAACACAAAAATATTTATATATTTTTTAATATTTACTATAGAAAATAAAAAAATCAAACTAAAACAGTGTCGGCGCTGCGGCGAGTTAGCCTTGCGGCGCGTTGTGTAGGCGGCGTGTTGGGTCGGTTGCAAATCGGTCCGTCGGCGAGGTGGGTCGGTGGCGAATTGTCCCATTCCCCATTGTGGCGGTGTCGGGATAATGCAAAGTATGTAATGGACCAAATGACCTTAAAAACATTTTTTTTTAAATTACCGAATACAAATTCTATAAAAACGAGTATCATCTTGACTATATGGGTATAACCTAATTTTTGACAATTTTTTTCCTGCATTTTTTAACAAATTTCCCCCACCCCTTCCACGGTGAAGCAAAATAAGGGTGGTCAAAAATTTTGTATTTTTATACTGAATATGTGTACAGTTTTTCATGCTTTTACCCCCATTTCCCCCGTGTCTAGTACTTGGGCTATAAATAGGTACTATAGAACACGAAGACTTTAAACGATATTCGCTGCAATGCAATGTAAACTTATAAAAGGACGTACATGGGACAATTTGCCGCGGCCGATTCACCGGGGACAATTCGCCGCGAGATTTTTTTGTTTTATGATATTACCATTGGCAATTGTTTAAACATTTTGATTTAGCCTGACTTCATAATATAATATATTTGTTTATATGTTTGGTTATAACTTTTTTCAAACTTTTCTAACTAGGTATGTAGTGGTTAGAATACAATTCAGCATTTGTTTTATTAAAATACTCTGCCAATATATGGGCCCCTAAGCTCACACTAGGTACTATAGTTATAGTGTACGTGTGAGCTAATATAACTAAAAACTGAAATATATTTTATTCAACTCCACACTAAATTACCTTTTGTTTGATACCACACAAGCCATGTTTTGACTTAAACTCAAATTTTTGTAATCCACCCCACCCTTAAAAAAACAAAAACTAAAATGTATTTTGTTAAACTCCGGACTCAATTACCTTTCGTTTGATATCACACACGCCATATTTTTACTTAAACTCTAATTTTTGAAATATACCCCCACCCTTTTTTTAAAATTAATTAAAATGTATTTTGTTTAACTCCAGACTCAATTACCTTTCGTTTGATATCACACACGCCATATTTTCAGATAAACTCTAATTTTTGAAATCTATCCCCACCCTTTTTTTGGTTTGTGTTTGGTGGATTTTGTTCATTTTTAAATGGGACCATCTAGACCCAAGCCCCAGGTTAGGTACCAAATTTCATTGAAATCGGCCAAGCCGTTTTTGAGTTATGCGCGTTGGTCGTTACAGACAGACAGACATACAGACAGACAGACAGAGAGACAGACGGCGCAACAAAAAAGTTTCAAAATCATCTGAAACGCAAAGATATATAAAAATTTTTAAAATCGGAGCAACTTTTTTTTTCTCGAAAAAATTAGGATCACCATAGCTCACACTACTATAGTATATGTGTGAGCTAAAAATAAATAAAATTATGATTTCTAACTTAAACTTTAAAAAAATCAAAATGGCGGTTCTAAAATGGCCAATTTTCCCATTTATGAACCGATTTCCATTAAACTCGGAACTTTGAGATCTTTCAGGTCGCTGATTATTATTTTAAACTTAAAATTTTTAAAAAAATCAAAATGGCGGATCCAAAATGATTGACTTTTCCATTTATTAACCAATTGCACCAAATTCGGAACTTTGGGGTGCTTCAGGTTGCTAAATGGTTTATAAAGGGAAAAATCCGCCCTTCTGGTTCCACCATTTTATTTATTTTTTTAATAAAAAAAATTGTGAATTGTATACCAACCACCAAATACCTAGTTGGAAAAGTTTTAAAAAAGTTATAACCAAACTAATAAACAAATATATTATATGAAGTCAAGCCTAATAAAAATGTTTAAACAATGCTAATATCATAAAACAAAAAATTTCGCGGCGAATTGTCCCTGCGGCGAATCGGCTGCGGCGAATTGTCCCATCCCCCTGTAAGTATAACCAAATAAATTCGTGATAAAGGCAACGATATGTGTGGGGGGGGGGGGGTCGGGCACCGAGCCCATCCTGGGTGCGCCAATGACTATTTCACTTACTATATTTTTTCCAGCATCTTCAGGTTGAGGTATCAGTTCCGATAAAAGCGTCAAAACACCTGTGGCTAAGTGAAATATATCTTCCGCAACTTTGCCCCAATCAAATTCCAATTTATTTGCGGTAGCCGAAGAACTCACCAAAAAACATAGCAACAAGGGGGCAACAAATTTTGCCATTGTATTTAGGATACTAACAAATATGTGCTCACTTGATCCAGTTTTATATTCAGGTGTTTAAAAAGTTTTATCATTTTAGAAACTAATAGTTGATAATAAACCGCTTGGGATTTTATTTTTTTGCAGGTGTTATTGTACAGCGTCATTGATTATATTTGCATGGCAATTTTTAAGGGGTTACTTTAGGTAATAGAAAAAAGCTTCAAGTTTGCATAATTTTTTCCATATTATCGTTTGGACTATGTCAGACGTCAGATATGTCATTCCTGATGTCAAATTTTGACAGCAACTTTCTTAAGTTAATAGGAACACCCTGTATATTGTAGAAATAAAATTTCGGACTTCCATTGTCTTTATTTATTTTAAAACACGACGTTTCGGTTAGTAAGTATCTCTAACCGTTATCAAGTGTAAACTAAACAATCTAGTCTCTAGGCTACTACTTATACTACTTGGTGTGCAGTCAGGTGTGACGGCCCGCCCCCTTTTTAATCGTAAGACGCCTGTTTTCCTTAAGGAGTGGTTTCCATATGTTTGGTATGTCCGTGCTTGGTTGACTGAAAACTTCTTTATTCTGCATTATAAACGCAGCTTCAATAAACTTTCGTTTTCGCCAATGCGCCTCCTTATGTAAAACTTTAGCTTCTGACCACTGAATCCTGTGATCATTTGACCATGCATGATCTGCTAAACCGGATTTTTCAATATCCCCTAATTGGGTACTTTTTAGGTGTTCATTTACTCTAACCTGAAGAGGGCGTTTCGTTTCACCTACATATGATTTACCACACTCACACGGGATTTGGTAAATACATTCCTTATTATTTGAGGGATTATCTGGTTTTGTTTTAGTTACAAAACTTCTTATCGTATTTCCCGAAGAAAATACTGTTTTTATATTATAGTGTTTAGCTATTCGTCTTATGTTTTCTGAAATCCCTTGAACATATGGAATGTTAATAACACCTAACGGATTATTATTTTGAGAATTTTGTACATTTAGTTTGTTTTTAATTTTAAATATCGTTGAGTTTATTAATTTCTCGGAATAACCATTCTGTTGTAAGTCCTTTTTAATGTTGTTAATTTCTGTGGTTAATTCTTCATTATTACTACTTCCTGAACTTTTACTTATTCCTGAACTTTTTTCTATATACGCCACTGACTAGACCCACTTTCCCTATTCAAAACATAGGGGTAAAGTATACCTCTCGAAGATGGTGAGTGCTACAAAAATTTCAAGATAGCCAAAAGGTGTCCGAGCGTTTCTCCAAATTCACACAAAAAATACCAAAAAACACGTCTGTTACCTTTTAGTTGGAACACCCTGTATACACAGCACTAGAAACTTCAGCAAAAATTACATTTTTATAGCTTGGTTCCTCCTTGTTTTTAAGTTATCTTTAAGCATGTAGATTTAGCAAAAGAAATATAGGGTAAATGCGGGAGAGTTGCCGCGGAGGGAGAGACGCCGCTTTTCACGTATTTTAGTGATTACGTTATATTATAGGCAACCAAGTATGCCCACATTCAGAGGTCATCATTTAGTAAACGGTTATAACATCGGAAGTGTTTATTTTCTAAAATATCGCTTACAATTCTTGAATTTACGACGGTAAGGTAAAATTTTTTTAGCAAAATTTTAAGTACTGTCTTAATAAGTGTGGTTCTTTGCAATGTGGTAGTTTTTTTTTCACATTCGTGTGTTTTATTCAGTATTTTGGGGTTATGTTTACAGGTGCCATGCCGTATTTTGTTGCGTTTTAAATCTGTGACCTGATAATCAGGTGCGGCATCTCCCGCAACAAAAAGGACAGTTGCCGTATTTTCAAGAAGACCGAGAAAAAATTTTATGGAGTGACAGCGATGATGAACCTCTAGCCAAAAAGAAAAATTAAAACCAGGAACGCTGCGTGGAATGCTTTGAAGTTTACGCAACAACAACTAAAAAAGTGGATTGGCTACAATGTATTAAATGCTTAAAATGGCTACATGCAATGTTTACATAGAGTCGTGTAAACATTGCTACATGTCACTTGCACCATGTATGGTGAAGTTTGTAACATCTGTTCCAGACTCGAATAAAGGAAAAAAATTAAAATTAGAGGTTTATTAGAGACACGGTTACAGCGGCGTATCTTCTATTTTCACGCGGCACCTCCCCCAGCAGTGTGGGAGAGATGCCGACTTTAATTTAAAAAAAAAAATTTCCTATGTTCATGATTTCTTACATATATTTTTTATTTTTATATTTTAATAAAGTTTAACGCAGTACCTTTGCATTGATTCATTTTGAAGAAAAAAAATCTCGAGACTTACAGATGTCACAGCTATTTGTCAAAAAGTGCGGCAACTCTCCCGCATTTACCCTATGACATGGTATGAGGTCGTTTTCTGGTAAAAAATAACTATTAAGTATTTTTGTTCATGTTAATTTAACGTTGATAGATTTTTGTGCTATGTGGGTATGTAGGTAAATAATAAAGGGTCATATTTAATTACGCACAATAATTGGGAGTATTCTATTACGTTTAAGTGTTTAGTCGTTCACTTTTTATTTTCATATAGAATTTTTTTTAACTTTAAACGGCAGATGTGTTGCCTTTACAGACTTTCTCTAAAAAATGCACTTTTAAAAACATTTAATTAAATGTTTTAAACAGGTTTCGTTACACTTTAAGTGAAGAGAATTTAAAACTTTTTAAGGCTAGGTTATGTTTCGTTTTGCAGAAAACAAAGATATTTCCAGATTTTTATAGGAAATTTCAAGTAGCCGTGGTGGCTCAGTGCGTTCGCGCATTGAACACAAGTGAGTTAAGGAATCTCGCTTGCTACAGTGGCGGGTTCGATCCCCGTCGGTTGCCGAGGTCGGGTACGGCAGACATTTGTAGGATTCCTGGGGAGTGTAAAATGTAATATTGTCCTACCCCTTCATTCACGCCGGTAACCAGGCCGGATGAGGTCGGATATCTCGTGAAGGCGGACTTTGTTACACACTCCTTCAGTCGGTAGGCCATTCTAAGGGACAAAAGGACCGGATAAAAAAAAATACCCGGTCTGGGGTTCCAAAGGTGGCCGATGATCCGTGCAATTAGGCGTTCCGAAATGGCGGCCTTAGTGTCGGCGAAAGAGTCACGGTTATCAAATGGGAAAAAAAAATAGGAAATTTCAGGACTTTTTAAGGATGTAGCAGGCATTTGCTAATCGTTTGTAAACTTTTAATGATAAAAAATATTCATATTTTAAATTTGTATAAGTCAGTCAAGTTCAGTTATCCAAAGAATGACATAAATTGATTGTGAGTTCTAAAAATGTTTTTGAATACATTTTATAATTTTGTTTTGTAATTTGTAGTTGTTGCGCAATTTTGTTCACATATTTTATTTGAACTTTTTTTTAAAGCACCTACTCCAACGGTGCTATTTTCCTCCAGGCGCCGCGATGCAAAGTTTTCATCATCCTCCCCTCGAGCGGCAACCCCCCGAGGTCGCAAACTTAGATGTACTATCAGAGGACCTATGTTTACCATCCCACCGAATTTCATTTCTCTTCGACCTTTTGCAAATAGAAATCCCCTGACGCTTGGCCCATTAGCCATTTATTCATATTTTTCAAATCACTTTTAATTTTATTTTTAATTTCTTTCATAGTGTTTCCAAAATAAATACGTGTACCATCTGCAAAAAATTAATTTTGCCATTTGGTTTTAATTTCCCAATAGAATTTATGTAAATTAAAAATAGAATAGGCCCAAGAAAAGGAATGGGTTTAGGAATGTTTATGTCACATGTGATTGCCAGATGGATCGCCAACCTTCAAAATCGCTTGGTTTTCAAGAAAATTTTTTTTTGGTTTTTGTATGCTCGCCGTATCATCATTTTTTATTTTGATGATATTTGAGATGCGAAAAATTTGCAATTGGCAAAAAAGCTTGCAAAAAATTCCAAAGATTTTAGTCCTTGTTTTAAAATCTACCATTGGCTTAGAACAGATTATTTGGTATGACTAATATTGTGGTGCCTAACCCAAATATCTCAAAAACTACAACAGCTATAAACGAGAGACTAAAAAAGGACATTGTTCAAACTCGGAAACACCCTTTATATTATTAATATAGATCTGCTTTTCTGATATTTATCATAATTAAGGACATGCAGATCAGATGACTGCGAAGTATGATACTTTTTGGAAAAGATATGACGGCCGATACGGCAAAACCCTTAAAAGAATTGAAGCAAATGTTTAATTGATTTATTCTTTACAAATAATGGGTACACCATAAATTATAGTAATATAGTGGGAGTATAACTGTGCAATATAATTAATAATAATTATCTAATGTAATTTATCTTGGAACTGCGTTATAAACGAGGTAGGGCTTCAAAAGTCCTGATTTTTTGCACTATGTAATTAATGGATGGCCACTATCTAAAAGAAAAAAGAAGTTTCACTAGAATATTTTAAAGAAAAATTTCGATACTCAAACATTTTGAAAATTTTAATACCCGCTTTAAAACATTTTCTTCCAAAATTTTGTGAAAAAAAAGCCTGTCAATTCTCAAGAAGGTACCTGGATCAAATATGCCCTTATTGAATATATGTCCACCCTCTGGTGGTCACTCACAAAACTACCACACTTGGAACACAAAATGGTACGCGGCTCATTTTCAGAGAACCAATGCTGTGTTTTCGCAAATACCTTACAGCATTCTTACACGCGATGCGCCAGGACTCCATGTAACTCTTAATGTTCCTTTATTGGGTAGACAGGATTTCGGTAACTGCGCATGCGTTGGTTTTGGTGGTTTTGGAACGTACTTTATTACGTTACAACATTATTGGACAATTGTCAAAAATTTGTGGTTATAGCTATTATTTTTTTTCTAAAAACCAGTTGGTCGGGAGAAAATTTATCAAATTGCGGATTAAATTTATGAATTTTGCAAAATTAATTGAGCAGATTTATTGTGGACACCATAAAGGATGTTTAATGGGATCTATAAACTACTCTTAACTTTACTAACAAATTATAAACAAATATACAAGTCAACCGAACCGAACCGAACGGAACCTAAGGAATGACACTCCTTTACTTCTTCCGGACATTTTGCCACAAACCTTTCATGTTTTACGTAATTTATTTCCCATTTTTTATAGAAAAAAACTCAATTTTACACGATAAACAAATATGGCGTCCACCCTTACAGCAGCTGTGTGTCTACGAGCCAAAACACATGCACGCGCACTTCAAAATTTGCACCTACGAATTTAAATTTGCCATTGGTTCCACACTTGGAATTTTTGGACCAGTATTTATGTTCTAATGTATTTCCCAACCGACAAGCGCCAGTCAAGTATGTCTCTGCAATACAGCAGGTTCTTTTATATTTTAGAGGGGCTTGTTATAAAGGCCGCTTGACATGGAGTAATAGACTTGCAGTTGCATGCAAGATTAAGGTGCCTGATGTGATTATCTATTGTATAAACAAACAAATATGTCATTCAGGGACACTAATCTTGCATGTAACTGCAAGTTTATTGCTCCATGTCAAACGGCTTTAACAAAGGCAAGTTTTTAAGCAATTACATAAAAAATAGTTTAATTTAATTTTTTTTTATTTTACTATTTACTTTTTTTGAAAAATAAAAATATATTGTATTCTGTATGGCAGAATTATTAATTTTATTTATTACTATGATTACAATATGCCCAGAGGTAAATGTACATGTTAAAATACATATGGGCATAAGTAATGTTTGTATGTAAAATATTGTGTTTTTTAAAAGTTGTTTATGGTACACATATCGAAATTTGAGTTGGCAGTGGTCAGAAAAAATTATGTTATGGGTTATGAGTAGGTACCCATAAAATAGCAAATTGACCAAGAAACACTTACTCGATACCTTCAAAATGACGTCATTTAAAAACAAACATTTGAAATAAAAAAAAATCGGTTATTAACATGAGCGCAACCAGCGGGGGGGGGGGGGGGGGGGGAAGGAAGGGGCTTTGGGGCTCGGGCCCCCTTAAACCTAAGATTTTTTAAAATATTTTCTACATATTTCATGAATAAACAGAAAAAAAAACATAAATTATGACATTATAAGGCCTCGCCCCCCAAAGGCCTCGGGCCCCCACAAGCCATATTTCTGGGTGCGCCACTGTTCTTATTAAAATCTACTTTAGTACCTTTAACCTTAAATGTATGTTTTTTTATTTTATTGCTTCTTTTATTTTAAAAATTTTATTTCTATAATAATATTTAGAAATTTCGTTGATTTTAGCTCACACATATACTATACATATACATATACTATAGTAGTGTGAGCTATGGTGATCCTAATTTTTTCGAGAAAAAATTAGTTGCTCCGATTTCAAAAATTTTTATATATCTTAGCGTTTCAGATGATTTTGAAACTTTTTTGTTGCGCCGTCTGTCTGTCTGTCTGTATATCTGTCTGTCTGTCTGTCTGTCTGTAAGTCTGTAACGACGAACGCGCATAACTCAAAAACCGCTTGGCCGATTTTAACGAAATTTGGTACCTAGGCAGGGTCTTGGGTCGAGATGGTCCCATTTAAAAATGAACAAAATCCACCGAACAGAAACCAAATAAAAGGGTGGGGGTAGATTTCAAAAATTAGAGTTTATGTGAAAATATGGCGTGTGTGATATCAAATGAAAGGTAATTGAGTCTGCAGTTAAACAAAATACATTTTAATTTATTTAAAAAAAAGGGTGGGGGTATATTTTAAAAATTAGAGTTTAAGTGAAAATATGGCGTGTGTGATATCAAACGAATGGTAATTGAGTCCGGAGTTTAACAAAATACATTTTAGTTTTTTGTTTTTTTTAAGGGTGGGGGTAGATTTCAAAAATTTGAGTTTAAGTCAAAACATGGCTTGTGTGATATCAAACAAAAGGCAATTTAGTCTGGAGTTAAATAAAATATATTTCAGTTTTTAGTTATATTAGCTCACACGTACACTATAACTATAGTACCTAGTGTGAGCTTAGGGGCCCATATATTGGCAGAGTATTTTTTTTTCCCGGCTCTTTGGTTGTTGGTTTTAGTAAAATAAAACATATTTTGTATTTTTAAGTTTAATAAAATTCCTTTCCCGCATATAATCAACCTATGGGCATATTATAAACACAACATGGGTATATTAAGTGTGAGTATGTCCAGTTTGCTATAAAATCAAAAAAGCGAAATAAAATTTAAATATAAAAAAATATAAACTTTTTGGTGTCATCCCTAAATTAGTATGATTTCTGAAGTTATAAACTAAATTTGCGTTTACTCGGTCATATTTGACCCAGCCATCTTATTTTGTTTTGTATTTATATCAAATCCACTCAAGATTGATTAAGATATCAATCAATAATTGACACCTTAATAAGAAAAAATATTCAATAGAATATTACACACCTGATCGTAAAAACTCAGAAATTATCTTTAGATCTTTTGTTTTTATAGTACAAGGTTTTTTTAGTAAGGTGTTCCGTTAATAATATTTCTGCATTTAAAATACTCTGCCAATCTATGGGCACCTAAGCTCACACTAGGTACTATAGTTATAGTGTGAGCTAATATAATCAAAAACTGAAATATATTTTATTCAACTCCAGACTCAATTACCTTTCGTTTGATACCACACAAGCCATGTTTTGACTTAAACTCAAATTTTTTTAATCTACCCCCCACCCTTTTGAAAAAAACTAAAATGTATTTTGTTTAACTCCAGACTCAATTACCTTTCGTTTGATATCACACACGCCATATTTTCACTTAAACTCTAATTTTTGACATCTACCCCCACCCTTTTTTAAAAAATAAACTAAAATTAATTTTTTTTAACTCCAGACTTAATTACCTTTCGTTTGATATCACACACGTCATATTTTATTTGGCTTGCGTTCGGTGGATTTTGTTCATTTTTAAATGGGACCATCACGGCCCAAGACCCAACTTAGGTACCAAATTTCATTAAAATCGGACAAGCGGTTATTGAGTTATGCGGGTTGGTCGTTACAGACAGACATACAGACAGACAGACAGACAGACAGACAGACAGACAGACAACAAAACAAAAAAGTTTCAAAATCATCTGAAACGCAAAGATATATAAAATTTTTTGAAATCGGAGCAACTTTTTTTTTCTCGAAAAAATTAGGATCACCATAGCTCACACTACTTATAGTAGTAGTGTGAGCTAATATTGTATAGGAGAAGGTTTGGTAGAACCGCCCGTACGGTAGAGTAGCCCAAGTGCGCATCCTCTTTTAATCTGGGAATGCTGAACCGAACCGAACCGAACCGAACCCCCCACAGGGGCGGTCCCAGAGTTTGACAGAGGCAATTTAGATTTTTGGAAGATGCATATAATAATATTTTTTGCTCAGGTGTGTAATACACCAGAATGTGCCTCTTATATTTGGAGTTCTCTGGACAAAAGGCGGGGGGGGGGGCAATTGCCCCCCTGGGACCGCCATCGATCCCTACGACTAGAGCAACGTGTGCTTTTGAAGAAGTTAACACGTGTCCTAACAGATTGTCTAACATTTAACAATTTTTTGTTTATTTGGGTATTTTCTTATTAATATTTATGTAATAACTAAATGAAATTATTTTATAGGGTCATCAAAAACATGAGCATGAATAGCGAAGCACCCATCGCAGATCGAATCGGGACTAGGTGGATAATTTGCCGTTAATTAGTCGTGAATTAGTTGTGGAAAAATTAATTTTGTCGCTCTTATTTTTGACCGTTTTTGAGGGTGCTTCGCTTAATTCATATAAAGTTAGAGAGGCACCCAAAAAACACTCAAAACTAAACGCGACAAACTTAATTTTTCAACGACTAATTACCGACTAATTAGCGGCAAATTATCCACCATATTCGATTTCGATACGTCATGTCTAAAACCATTTTTACGAAGGTGCTTCGCTAACTTTATATGAAGTTAGCGAAGCACCCTCAAAAGCGGTCAAAAATAAGAGCGACAAAATTAATTTTTCCACGACTAATTAGCGGCAAATTATCCACTATATTCGATTTTGATAAAAGCCATTTTTACGAGGGTGCTTCGCTAACTTCATGTGAAGTTAGCGAAGCACCCTCAAAAACGGTCAAAAATAAGAGCGACAAAATTAATTTTTCCACAACTAATTCACGACTAATTAGCGGCAAATTATCCACCATATTCGATTTTGATAAAAGCCATTTTTACGAGGGTGCTTCGCTAACTTCATATGAAGTTAGCGAAGCACCCTCAAAAACGGTCAAAAATAAGAGCGACAAAATTAATTTTTCCACAACTAATTCACGACTAATTATCCACCTAGTCACGATTCGATCTGCGATGGGTGCTTCGCTAACTTCATGCTCATATCCCCATTCAAAAGACTGAATTTTATTTTGTAGCATGTGATAAATTACACTAGGGTATAAAGTGCTGCATCCTACAAAACGCCTGACCATTTTTACCTTCCTAGTCCGCGCAGCAGTGGCTAGAAAAGGTATTATTTTCAACGAAACAAATTTTTTTGAGATAACACCGAAGATGTGTTATTAGGCACAGTGTGCCTGAATGAAGTATAGGTTACATAAAAATGGTTTTGAAAACTAACTGCACATTTTAAATATGGACTCTTTCCTGACTTCAGAGCAATATTCATATAAATCCTAGCTGATCCTCTTCTTGAAATTTTATCAATTTTTTGCTTTTTTTGTAGTTACTCTAAGCGCTGGCTCCTGTCACGTGTGACGTAATATGGGCACTCAGTTTGACTGCGGTGCTTTATTAAGCATCCATAGTTGTATAAAAAAGGTTTGGTCACGTGGTCAAACTCATGGTTGTCTGGCCGCCATCTTTGAAAATGGCCGCCAAAATAAAAGATTTTTTGTTTAAGTGGATCTCCCTACCCAGTGGTCCTATTTTAATTTTTTTAAAGCTTGTTTTACGGGGAATTTTTTAAAAATCTGAATTTTGGGAGGGGGGCTATAACTTTTTTATTTATGAAAATGTTGTTTTGGTGTACAGAAAATTAATATAATTTTTTATTTGGACAATTGACGGCTGTAAACGGTTTTTAAATATCTTTCTTAGTTTTTGAGATATTGCATAAGGTTATAATTTTTCTTATAGAATGACCCCCTTTTTATTCGATTTTTAAAAACAGCGTAAAATTTCTTTCAGAATGACATGTCACACTCAAAATTTTAATGTTTTGAAATTTTTTGTTGTTTTTGTTATTTTGTTTTTTCAATAATTTTAAATAGTTTTTCTTTGATTATTTTAACATATTTGTAACTCAGTCATTAAATTCAATTATAAAATAAAAACAGAAATATTTATAAAACCAAAAAAATTTTTAAAACAATAACAAAATGTTCAACATAAAATATTGAGTGTGATTTTTTTAGAACATATCTATAAGAAAGCTCTTTACACAAAAATAAAATTTTCACAAATAAAAAAGTTATAGATCCCCTCCTAAAATGCACGCTTTTCAAAAACACACAGTTAAGGGTTAAGGGGGTCAGTTTTTTTCTATCTTCCCTAGAAATACCCGAGACCCACCATAAACATCGACCCCTGTACATAAATTAATTATTATTTGTAGATATCTTAGAAACTAAAACTATTAGTAGATACATATATTTGGAGAAAAGTCAAAACTTTCGATAAAACTTTATGAACCTATGTTTAAACTACCCTTAAAATCTTAACCAAAATAAGGGAAACACTATTTTTGCTCAAAAATTTTATAACAGCTGTTGTTGTTGGCTGAAATTTCAAATATAACAAAAGTATGCACATTTGCGCATATTTTAAAGGTGTCCATTACGCTTTTTAGCTCACACTACTACTATACTATAGTAGTGTGAGCTATAGTGATCCTAATTTTTTCGAGAAAAAAAAAGTTGCTCCGATTTCAAAAATTTTTATATATCTTTGCGTTTCAGATGATTTTGAAACTTTTTTGTTGCGCCGTCTATCTGTCTTTTTTGTTGCGCCGTCTGTCAAAATCCACCAAACACAAGCCAAATAAAAGGGTGGGGGTATATTTCAAAAATTAGAGTTTATGTAAAAATATGGCGTGTGTGATATCAAACGGAAGGTAATTGCGTCTGGAGTTAAATAAAATACATTTTACTTTAAAAAAAAGGGTGGGGGTAAATTTAAAAAATTAGTGTTTATGTGGAAATATGGCGTGTGTGATATCAAACGAAAGGTAATTGAGTCTGGAGTTAAACAAAATACATTTTAGTTTAAAAAAAAAGGTGGGGGTAGATTTGAAACTGTTGTTGTTGGCTGAAATTTCAAATATAACAAAAGTATGCACATTTGCGCATATTTTAAAGGTGTCCATTACGCTTTTTAGCTCACATTACTACTATACTATAGTAGTGTGAGCTATAGTGATCCTAATTTTTTCGAGAAAAAAAAAGTTGCTCCGATTTCAAAAATTTTTATATATCTTTGCGTTTCAGATGATTTTGAAACTTTTTTGTTGCGCCGTCTATCTGTCTTTTTTGTTGCGCCGTCTGTCAAAATCCACCAAACACAAGCCAAATAAAAGGGTGGGGGTATATTTCAAAAATTAGAGTTTATGTAAAAATATGGCGTGTGTGATATCAAACGGAAGGTAATTGCGTCTGGAGTTAAATAAAATACATTTTACTTTAAAAAAAAGGGTGGGGGTAAATTAAAAAAATTAGTGTTTATGTGGAAATATGGCGTGTGTGATATCAAACGAAAGGTAATTGAGTCTGGAGTTAAACAAAATACATTTTAGTTTAAAAAAAAAGGTGGGGGTAGATTTGAAACTGTTGTTGTTGGCTGAAATTTCAAATATAACAAAAGTATGCACATTTGCGCATATTTTAAAGGTGTCCATTACGCTTTTTAGCTCACATTACTACTATACTATAGTAGTGTGAGCTATAGTGATCCTAATTTTTTCGAGAAAAAAAAAGTTGCTCCGATTTCAAAAATTTTTATATATCTTTGCGTTTCAGATGATTTTGAAACTTTTTTGTTGCGCCGTCTATCTGTCTTTTTTGTTGCGCCGTCTGTCAAAATCCACCAAACACAAGCCAAATAAAAGGGTGGGGGTATATTTCAAAAATTAGAGTTTATGTAAAAATATGGCGTGTGTGATATCAAACGGAAGGTAATTGTGTCTGGAGTTAAATAAAATACATTTTACTTTAAAAAAAAGGGTGGGGGTAAATTTAAAAAATTAGTGTTTATGTGGAAATATGGCGTGTGTGATATCAAACGAAAGGTAATTGAGTCTGGAGTTAAACAAAATACATTTTAGTTTAAAAAAAAGGTGGGGGTAGATTTGAAAAATTAAAGTTTAAGTCAAAACATGGCTTTTGTGGTATCAAACAAAAGGTAATTTAGTGTGGAGTTGAATAAAATATATTTCAGTTTTTAGTTATATTAGCTCACACGTACACTATAACTATAGTAACTAGTGTGAGCTTACGGGCCCATATATTGGCAGAGTATTTTCTCATGCAGTGCTTAACTGTATAAAAATATTTTATATTAATAAGTCCCATTAGCATTCTTCACACTTTTTAAAAAAGTTATTAGTTTTCGAGAAACTCGCTAAAAACTGATTTTTAGTACCTTTAATCCAGCGAGAGGAATTTTGGCGGAGAATATGTATTGATGTGTCAGCAGTAGTAGCAGCAAATAACATACATGATAAACCGAAAAACTAGGAATTAGGACTGTCGTTTTTAAACTTTTTGCCACAGTAAACCGGTAAAACTTAGCAGGCTATATGGCGGTAAGAAAAAATGTTAAATTAACTATTTTTATAAATAAAATATTTTTGTTATTCGTTTTACATCTACAGTTGTGTAAATAGATTTTGCCGTTCTTACAATATACATAATGGACGTGGCCATTTTAATTAAAAGAAGTACTAAAATAATTTAAGAGGACATTTAATGAAACTTATAATGACCGCTATGATTTTTCTTTAACGGAATGACAAATACTCTGCCAATCTATGGGCACCTAAGCTCACACTAGGTACTATAGTTATAGTGTACGTGTGAGCTAATATAACTAAAAACTGAAATATATTTTATTGAACTCCAGACTCAATTACCTTTCGTTTGATACTACACAAGCCATGTTTTGACTTAAACTTTAATTTTTCAAATCTACCCCCACCTTTTTTTTATACTAAAATGTATTTTGTTTAACTCCAGACTCAATTACCTTTCGTTTGATATCACACATGCCATATTTCCACATAAACACTAATTTTTTAAATTTACCCCCACCCTTTTTTAAAAAGTAAAATGTATTTTATTTAACTCCAGACGCAATTACCTTTCGTTTGATATCACACAAGCCATATTTTTACATAAACTCTAATTTTTGAAATATACCCCCACCCTTTTATTTGTCTTGTATTTGGTGGATTTCGTTCATTTTTAAATGGGACCATCTCGACCCAAAACCCAGCGTAGGTACCAAATTTCATTAAAATCGGGCAAGCGGTTTTTGAGTTATGCGCGTTGGTCGTTACAGACAGACAGACAGACAGACAGACAGACAGACAGACAGACAGACGGCGCAACAAAAAAGTTTCAAAGTCATCTGAAACGCAAAGATATATAAAAAATTTTGAAATCGAAGCAACTTTTTTTTTTCTCGAAAAAATATTGCTCACACTACTATAGTATAGTAGTAGTGTGAGCTAATATGTTTTATAAAACAATACGGCAGTATACATAAGCACTAGAAATTACCTAAATGATAAACAGTAACAATTTGGAAGAAAGTCATCTAAGAATACCAATACAAAAACACAAACCACAAACCTATGTTCGATTCATGTTTGTTTAGTAAGATAAAATTTAAACAATATATGCAACAAAAAATATTATAGTAAAACTAGTCTGAAACGAACTTGTACACATTAAAATCTACTGAATTCGTAAAACTGGCAGTGCTGATTTCTTCAATATTAAATAATCCCTACAAACTATAACACTTAATAATCTAACAATCATCTAAATCTATCCCATCGGCATACCCGGAGTCATCATACCTCGACCTATCAGGTGTTCTGGTACATCTGCTACCACCTGTTGGACTTCTCGAAGTTAACCTTAACACAGGATCATCGTATCGCCTAGAGACTAGTGTGAAATCATGATGAGCATCCACTAACTTTTGAAGTCTTGCTATTAATTCATAGTCTGGCAATGGCAAAGCGACACCCAAAATTTTGGCCACCGAATGTTTAAAGCTTTGAAGCTGCGATTCTCTTCTTTGAAAATCAGTAAGGCTATCTTTGACTCTCGCTAGCTCATCTCTTAGTAGCTGAACGGAGTGTTCACTTATATTTCGCTCTTGTTCAATAGTTTCACCAGTCGTTCTGATTTGATCTCTGAGAAGAGATACTTTTCGATTGTATTTGGTTCGTAGAGTCTCAGATTCTATTAGACGTTTTTGTAGTTCTTCAATTTTTCGACCTCTTTCCAATGCTGTGATCTAAAAATAAGGAAATTAGTTAATAGGAGGAATAACTATGTTTATTCTTTGAGGAATAACTAGGATTGCTCTATCAAAGCCTCTGCTGCTTGAGGATTCCTGTAGGCCATGTTTTAAATTAAAAGAAATAATCGGCTTTCAAAAAACCCTTAACATGTTGTGTTTAGTAGCCTAGGTGCAAATTCTTTTTACATTTACACAGGTTACCTAAAGAATTTAAAAGTTTATTGAACCTGACTGGACAATTGTAATCAGATTTAATAATCTACGTCACCGGGTTACCTTAAATCAATTATTTTATGGAAACCCGATGACGAGTCGTCAAGTTAAGTTTACATGACTGGTCAAATTCTGCAGGCAGCCTGTGTAAAAATATAAAGACCTTAGACGTAAGAACATTGCTGTGCCAGGACCATTAACGTATTGGCCGGAGTACGTTAATGCATTTTTTAAAATATTATGTTTGATGAGTTTGTTATTGACAACATATATGTAGTTTACTTTTCGTAACAAAGTGTTATTTTTACAAAAATTGTGTAGGAAAAGGAAAGTAGTATTTTTTCTTCTTCAAAGTGTTGTTGTGGAGGGACCTATAGGACGCAAGGCAATCAATATATTTATTTAAATAGAAAAAAAATAAGCTATAAAGAGGTTTCTTTAGCAGATTATCAAGTATCTAATGGTTTTCCCGACACGACGATGAGACAGAAAATAAAGAAGTTTCTGACTGGAAAAAATTTAACGTTATTTTTAATATCTTTAACCACGAAACAATATAAACTGATTTCAAATAATAAAAAGAATTCAGCAAAAATATTAGATTAAGAGCTCGTTTTCTCCGTGTTGTTTACAATATTCACACTAGCTGGTAATAATAGTATGGATTACACTTTAGGCATCCTCCTACTTTGCCCTTCCTTTGCCGTGGAACTCGCCCTTCTCACCTTCATCACCTCAGATTCAGAAGGTCCTCCCTCTCAAAGGCTTCCTTTTCGAGTACATTTCTTCTTGCCTATTTGTATGCTTTACATGATGTCAAGAAATATACTGAGGTTTCATCTTCAGCCCAACATCACTCGCACGTTGCGTCCTCCCGCTTGTAGGTAAAGGCTCTCACTTTGGCTCCTACCTCTCTTTTGTTTGTTCTACAGAGTAGCCAGTCTCTATGACACTTGCTGTATCCCGTCACAAACTCCTTTGCCTGTCTGGCGTTTCCTCTATTGCGTTCTTTTTGTATCTCTTTCTAGGCCCACTGTGCTGGGCCCTTCGAACATTAAACCAGATGCAAAATCTCAATTTACTAGTATGCTGAGAAAAAATTATCAAAATTGTCTTTCCATTCGTTAAGCGTCATAGTCATATTACATTCAGAATTACATAAAATTTAAAGAAGCAACGATTGGTATACCTCCAATTTTTTCCTAAAATCTACCCTACACTTTATAATTTTTAAAAGGTATTTCCCGACTTGTGGAACCTCGCTGTCTACCTATTCTTGAACTTGAACGATGTAATGTAAACGACGTGTCGTCAAAAAAGTCCTCACCTTAATTCACTAAGTGTGAAGAGCGCGCGACTATGTCACTGAGACAAGTCATTTCGCACAACACGCGATTGCTATTGGACAAAAGTTGTAATGGAAATGATCACATCGTTCAGATATGCGAATAGAGTCCCTGGAAAAGTTATAAAAATTTTTTTTTTAAATCCGGCCTTTCATATTTACCTGTGCATTAAATTTATAAACATCTTATTTTAGTTTAAAGGCATCGTTTAAAGATCGAATAAGAAAAAATCGGGATTAAAAGACCACTTTATTAACATTTATTAGTATTCTTAATCCCACAAAGCACATTAAGCTAATTAATACTTCTATTCAGGGTTCCAAAGCTGTAGTTAGAAAAAATAACCACTTCTCCGAACAATTTTCTGTCACTTCAGGAGTAAGGCAAGGCGGCTTCTCATAAGATGATTGACATAAGCGGATATATTAGCACCAAATCAAGGCAGTTAGCTGACTGAACGGATGATATTTGTGTTCAAAGTGAAGACAAAATATAAGATAAGTGGTTGATATAGAAGCCAAAAAAACGAGGACCAAAAATGAATGAACCAATCAAATACATTAACTTTTCAAAAAAACAAGGAGAGATATGCTCATAATTTTCAGGAAATTTTGTTATGGTTTCGAGCAGCAGCAGGGAAAAAGGGGTTGTATAGACAATGTCTATAAACTGTCTAAAACGGAAAATCTTTGCAGCTCCCATTGACTTCAGGCGCACGTTTGATAAGACCGAACAAGGTTTACTGTGGCAAAAACTCTATACTTGTGGTATTAGCGCATCTCTCATGAACCTTGCATATCAAATCCACTGACGATTCGATCTCGACCTTTCATAATACTCGTGGCGTCTTTCAGGAGGACTCCCTATTACCACTGCATTTTCTGATTTTTTGCTTTTACTTCTTTTCGCAGACGACTTGGTCATTCAAGCTGATTCAGAAATTGACTTGCAACGTAAACTCGACATTCTTGAGCATTATACTACCCAAAACAAACTAGCAATAAATGTGAGCAAAACTAAAATTCTGAAGTTCTCCAGGAAAAATAGGTCTAGGTCAAACTTTCTATTTAAACTAAACAAAAACCTTGTTGAAGTTGTCTCGAAGTACACCTACCTAGAAGTTCTCATCATCATCTTTATTCAGAAATACGTAACAAAACCGAACCAGACTTTGGGGGGCTTTCTACTTTTGCCCGATCCAAGGTTGTGCCATGGGGTGCTAGACAAAAGCTCTTTAAATACCACGATATAATAGAACAAACTCAAACGAATCTTTACAAAAAGTGCTATTCTTGCGGCGGTCTTTGTTGTCAGCCCTTGTTCGGCTTATCATTCTAAATTTTGCAAACATCATCACTGTTTTTTTCTGAAGTAAATTTTATTTTATATTTTTTTATACCTTTATTTTTAAGA
Source organism: Aspidapion aeneum (assembly GCA_963576565.1). Classification (NCBI taxonomy): domain Eukaryota; kingdom Metazoa; phylum Arthropoda; class Insecta; order Coleoptera; family Brentidae; genus Aspidapion; species Aspidapion aeneum. The sequence continues at coordinate 8,596,035 of OY755039.1, forward strand.
AAATACTGATTTCGGAATATTTTAAGTTCCATATTTGTTTAGTTAGTCACACATAGCAGATTCCCTGCTATGGAAAAACATTGTATTGTTTCCTAGAAGCAATAAATAAATTGCATTGGTTTAGAGCAAGTGGAAAATTCAATTTTATGATATTAGTTTACAAAAACAAAATAGTTAGTTGCACATTGCACCGATACTGGACATCATTGCGGCAATAGAAACCGTCAACCTACCTCAACCAGAGGCTGATGAGTTTCGCCATAAAGTAAGAACAACCTTGGACAGAAAGAAGCAACAAAATTCTACCTGCCGACAATCAGGGATGTCGAGACATACGACAGAAAAATATTATATATAAGTTTTGGAGAAAGGATACTACAAAATAATACCGAAAGATTCAACCACAACTATAGAAGGACGCATCTACAGGACATTGAAGAGGTATGCTGAAAATATCCCGGACGCCGTTAGATTGCGCTTGACTCCACACCACAGTAAGGCACCACATTTCTATGGTTTACCAAAGATTTATAAGAACTGCAAGCAATTACCAGCTTCACAGATTCACCGACCAGCACTTTGACAAGGTTTTTGTTGGATATAAATCAACCAGTACAGGGTAACTCCGAATCTTTCCTTGAAAAGGATCGAATTAGATCCCGACGATAGATTTGTAAGTTTTGATGTAAAAAGTTTTTACACCAACGTGCCAATAAATGAGTCACTCAGTATCATTAAAAACAAATTACAAACTGATGATACACTTCACGAGAGAATAAGGCTATCGGTAGGGGGTGTTGGAGCTCTGTCTCCGTAACTTTGACTTTCAAGTAAAAGATAAGTTCTACGTGCAAAATGATGGACTTCCAATGGGTTCGTGTCTATCGCAAGTGATAGCGAACATCTACATGGAGTGGTTCGAGGACCATGCGATCAGAGCAAGAGTAAAGCCAGAACTATGGCTGCGATACATGGATGACACATTTATTATATGGCCGGAAAATGATGACGAACTACACAATTTTCTACACCATCTGAACGGTATCCGATCAATAATCAAATGCGCAATGGGAATTAAAAAAGATTCGGACCTTTTTTAGATGATGGATATTCTTGTCAACGATTAGCCAGAAACATTCAAACCACTGTATATACAAACCTACACACACAGGACAGTATCTAAATTTCAAGTCTAATCATTTTGTTGCTACAAAACAAGGAGTTATAAGGAGTTTGTTTTTAAGAACCGTAAAACAGAAATTAACAACATTAAAAAGAACTTACAACAGAATGGTTATTCCGAGAATTAAATAAGCTCAACGATCTCTGAAATTAAAACAAACCAAATGTAGCAAATTCTGAAATTCTGAAAATAATAATCGGTTGGGTGTTATTAACATTTCATTTGTTCAAGGGATTTCAGAAAACATTAGACGAATACCACTATAATAAAAAAACAGTATTGTCATTGGGAAATACAATAAGGAGTTTTGTAACTAAAGCAAAACCAGAAAATCCCTCAAATAATAAGGAATGTATTTACTAAATCCCGTGTGAGTGTGGTAAATCATGTTTAGGTAAAACAAAACGCCCTCTTCAGGTTAGAGCAAATGAACATCTAAAAAGTCCCCAATTAGGGAATATTGAAAAATCCGGTTTGGCGGATCTCGCATGGTCAAATGATCATAGGGGATTCAGTGGTCAGAAGCTAAAGTTTTGCATAAATAATCGCATTGGCGAAAACGAAAGTTTATTGAATCTGCGTTTATAATGCAGAATAAGAAGTTTTCAGTCAACCAAGCACGGACATATGGAAACCATTCGTTAAGGGAAACGTCTTAGAATTAAAAAGGGGGCGGGCCGTCACACCTCACTGCACACTAAGTAGTATAAGTAGTAGATTATAGACTGGGTTGTTTAGTTTACACTATATAACGTTTAGAGATCTTACTAACCGAAACGTCGTGTTTAAAATAAATAAGGAAATCATTGTCTACGAGTTTCAAACAAAAAAATAGTCAATATTTGTTAACGTCGAGGTTTGTTCAAAATTTTTCTTACTTTGTAGTCAGCAGCCTCTGCTAGTTGAGAATTTAAATCTCTTATTTGATTTTTAGTTTCGGAAAGTTGCAGCTGCAACCTATCTACTTGTTTAACCAATTTCTTAACCCTAGCATTTGCCTCATCTCTTTCGCTTTGAAGAAGACACTTGACTTTGGCGCTTTCTTCCTGCAAAGAGAGCTTTCGGCGGAGAAGGTCTAAGTGCAGGTCTTTGCGCTGTACTTGTTCTCTTAGAGTGCGAATCCTGCGTTGAAGCTGGTAGACTAGGGCTGTCTAAAATAAAGAAAGGAAAACATGGATCTTTTGTATTACAAAATCTACTAATAACTAAAAATCTAACAAGCATATTATTAATACAAAAAAAATTTAAATAAAAACATTAAGGTGAGTTAAGGGGGTGTAGGAAAGATTACGATGTTGCTTTGCTGTAAGATATTAAAATGAGTTAACATGCGACAAAAATAGAAGTTTATTGGAGATGGAGAAAAATATAAAAAACCATTTTGGGTCAACAACTAAACTGTACTATCGGCAGAGTAATTGGACGCCTTTTGACTTAACAGTTAAGTTAGATATTCCATAGCTCCTTGACCATCGAAAAAATAGTTCAGTTATATGTTCTCTGCAATGACTTAAGTTAAGAGTCTGATTTAAGTGCCACTTAGATAGCCTCACGTTCTAATAACTTTTGAACACCAAGGATCTTTAATTTGACTGTAAAATGGAAAGTAAGTTAAGTTGAAAGAGTTTTGAGAGATTTTTAATATAAAATATTTAAATAAAATTTTTAGTTAAACAATTTGGAGGCTGTAGTGATTTTTTTGCTTAAAATATTTAGCCCAAACAAGTCTGTACCCAGTTTGAAGTAGTAGACGGGGATGTTTTAGGGCTCGAAACAGTCCGAAAAGCTAAATAAATAATACCAAATATCTTTGATAATACTAAAACTTTTAAATAAACTTTTAAGTTAAATAAAAACTAAGTATAAAGATAACGTACAAGCAAGGCAGCTTCTACTTTTTGAATGATTTGTGATGTAAAAAGGATGGTGCAAATAATGATTTTTTATCCTTGCTTACATCGCGCAAAGGTATTTCGTGACATGATCTTTCTCGTCTCAATCTGGGCAAAGTTCCGTATCCACAGCAAAGCAGCTTCCAAAAAACAATGACAATCACATTAAAGAAAGACGCTAAAGATTAAAAACTCCTAAAGCTACTTTAAAAATCAATTTCAAACCTGCTTACTGTCAGCGTGACATATCGGTTTGTTCAGGTTACCCGACGTTACATACGTGGGGTGTAATATACCCCACTTGACGAAAACTCTTCGAAAATGAAACGAAACGTTAAGATATGCGCGTGTCCGTCTTCGTAGCTTTCCAAATATGCTTCTTCTCTCTCTCACCTCAGAGCTCGGTCGAAACTGATTAAAACTACATCATGTACTAGTGTGACTAATTTTAACATAGGTATTTTTTAAATTATTTGAATTTCTAGGAACTAAACTGACTACTCCTCCAGACATGTCAAAAGTTTTATCCTCTCATTTGTTTTATTTTCTTTTATTTATAACAAGTGTGTAAAAATTTACCTTGTCTACAATTTTGTCACTCTCCAACCTCGATAATTGCTCAGCTCTTAGTAAAAGGGATTCGGTATGCAAGTCGACCCCAATATCGTGAGATATTTCATCCATATTTAAAGCTCTTGCCAGCCTTTCCAAAAAATTCATAAACTAAAACAAATACAAAAATGTTTTCGTCTTTATTTTTATGTTAACAATCAAAATTTTAATATTCCGCAGCTCTAATTTTTAAGCAGGATATTTACTTGCTAGACTTTGCCGTATTTAATCTTATATTAGTCTAAATAGTTTCAAGAATAAAATTATACCAAAATAATAAATCATCATGATTCCTTTTGGATGTCTTTCTTGATAAACTTAACAACCATTTTTTAGAAACTATAATTTTCAAGGCATATTTAGATCGTTAAATTTACCCTACTATAAAAACTCCTTGTGTTTTTGGCAACATGAATAGGAACCTACTGTGGATTTATCTCTTTTTAATCCATCTCTGGACAGCTCACACGCATTAATTTCAGTATCAGCCTTGTGCAGTCTTGCCTCCAGTAAATTTTTCTCGTCCTCCAAACTTCTTATTTTAGCGTTGGATTGCTCAGTTAAAGAAATTTGACGCGACAGTTGCTGAGTTTCGTGGTGAAGTTTTTCACGTAAGTTTTCAATTTGCTAAAGAAAAAACCTCAACTAGTTTTTAAAACAATTAAAAAGATATAGATTTTACATACATTAAAATTTTGTGATTTGTCGAATAGTTAATAAGATTTACTCACCGCACTTTTATCTTGATTATCGCTTAAAAGTTGATGTATTCTATCTTTTATAGATGCTTCTAATGAATCTACAAATCTAGACGGAGTGCTAACTAAAATGGCTAAAGATTCTAATGTGTGCTTGTGTTCAGCTTGAAGTCGTTGTAGTTTGTCTTCTTTTATTTTGAGCTCATCTAAAATTAAAATCAGAAAGATTGAGTTTTTAAACCAGTTAATTGACGTGGGAATCCCTAATATATCTTACCACGTAACTGACAAATAAGACCTTCTTGCTGAGCAATGTTACCACTTGCCGATCCTAAAGTTCGGTTAGATACTGCTAATTTCTCTTTAATTTCCAAAAGTTCTCTATCAATTACTCGATTATGCATTTCCAACGACTCCTTTTCTTGCCTTAGCCTGGAATCAAAATGTATACTATTTTTATAGACATTGAGGTTTATTTTTTAACAGGTTTTAGAAGTTCTCAAGATTTTTTTCATATAATTCACGCTCTAAGCTAGTCTGTAACAAAAAATATTTAAACTTATAAATAATTATTTTATCTCTAATTTTTTAACAAAAATCAGAATTATGCAAATATAATTTCCTAAGATTAGAAAAGTTAATCACTAATATTGCTATCTATACCTGTCGATTTCCAAAATCTGGGCAGCAGATTGTCTTTGTAGGCATTCCTTATCAGCTATAGCTCTTTCGAAATTTTCTCGACAAGTTCTTAGCTCCACTTCGACTGAACTCAGTGTGTCGTTAATGTTGTGAGCTTTGTTACGAAGTCTAGATGTTTCCTTAAAAAATATAAATGATTATCACTTTCTTTTATTTTAAATGTTTATTTTAATATTTTACCTGTACTAGTTCCGATGCTTTATGTACTAAACTCTCGGGCGACACATTAGAACTATCTACAAAATCAACACCTAGAGCAACTGACAGTCTTCTTACAAAATCCTGAAATTGTTGCCGAGAAGTCTCTTTTTTTTGTTCTTCCGAGCTAAGTTGACTTTCCAGATTTCGGGCTTTAATTTCTAGTTCTTTGCACTTTTCTTCATTATACCTGAAATTATAAAGTAGCTAGTTTTTATTAGTATGACAAGTAATCTGTATAAGGAATGACCAATAACCATGTGAGTACTTGATGTCACAAACTACTGTCCGATGTACTGCAGTATGGTTAATGTGAGGTTTAGGATCTGACTATACCGGGAAGGGGGAACATCAGTTTAATTTGATTTAAAGTTAAATATGCATGCTCACCTGATATCTCTTTGTGCACTTTGTAAAGCTATCTCGTTTCTTCCTTGAGCTGCAAACAGATTTCTTTCTCTTTCTTCGAGTTCATGGGCACGCTTTTTTAGGGAACTTATAACAGCCCCCTGTCTGGCTACCTGTTCCCTTAGTTGGTCGGCTTCCACTTGTAAATCCAGACATCTCTGGTCACGTGACCTGATCTGTGACCTCATCTCTTCTAGGTCGGCTTGCAAACGATCCCGCTTGTATTGTAGCGCTGCAAGCTCGCTCCGCAGCGACGTAGTTATGTCGACTTCGGTTTCCTCCATCTAAAAAACAAACATATTTTTAAAATTAAAGGACTTGTGGATCAATTCATCTACGATCCAGATGATCTCTTATATCTTCTCAAACAAATCTCACCAACGCACTTTCCTATTCCTTAAGCCACTGTGGCACTAGATAAACAAAAGGATGAATCCGGTTTTATATATATATTTATCGGTTTCACAATGTGCTACGTCTTCCGATACCCAATCTCCACTCGTTTCTGTTTGCTACATATTCTTACTTCTGAGCCGTATGTAATAATACTTTTTACAATGATGGTATATATAAGCTTTTTGTTATGTTTTGATATACTTTGGTCCCAAATTATTCCATTTAATAAAGTTATTGCTTTTCTTCCTTGTACGTTTCTATCTTTTATAGCTTTGTCTAGTGTTCCGTCAGCTGTAATTTTTAGACCTAAGTATTTATACTCCTCACAGGACTGAATTCGCTGCCCAGTATTTAAGATTAGATCCTGTTTCGTTCCACCAATACACATATACCCTGTCTTATTGATATTAACCTCTAGTCCCCACTTATTGTACTCTTCTATTAGTTTTCGTGCCATATATTCGAGGTCGTCATAATCCTGAGCCACCACTATCTAACCATCGGCGAAACATTAAGTATACAAGGTGGTTTCATCCAACGGAATTCCCATGTTTTGGCATTTTCTCTTCCAGACTTTAAGGACTTGTTCCAAATATATCTTCAAGAGCGTAGGCGAGATACAGCAACCTTGTTTAAGACCTTTATTTACTTGAAAGCCTTTAGTTAGTTTTGCTTTTATTTTAACTTTTGCCTTACTATTGCGGTATAAGTCTTTAATGGCCTTAATTAGTTGTACGCTTATGTTTGTCTTTTCCAACGCTTTCCAAAGTAGATTTAGTGGTATACTATCATATATTTTCTGCAAATCTACGTAAAGCAGATGCAGCTCTTGTCCGTATGCCATTTTCTTTTTAATAACTTGAGTTATACAAAAAAGATGATCTGAAGTCGATCTACCCACCCTGAAACCGGCTTCTTCTTCTCTCTCCATATCTTTATATTCACTCTCCACTTTATTTCTTATTATTTTTCCATATATTCTTCTTAGCGTACTAGTTACAGATATACCTCTATAATTGTCACATATATCTTTCCATCCTTTTTTGTGTATTGTGGATATATATGACGTTTTCCTCTCAGTTGGTACTACAGCTCCATTTAAATATTTTTGGAAAAGATTCCGTAATCTCCAAAACAGTTCTTCAGTGCCATATTTAATAAGTTCAGTTGGGGTATTTCCGGGTCGGGCAGACTTACCGCCTTTTAAGGTTATGCACACGTTTTTGACCTCAGAGATTGTGAGGGGTACTGGAGATCCCATCGTTCTAATGATATTGTCTCTTTCGTCTTCCTTGAATTCTGCTCTACCTTCAGTTAAAAGTTTTTTTAAATGTTTCTTTTTTGATCGATCTTATAGTTTTCCAACTTTCGGTACTTCTCCTACCTCCTAAGTAAGAATCTATTTTCTTTCACATTGGCATCCACGATTGATTTTTCTTATCACAGATCATTCTTCTCACCTTTGATTGCGCGATTTTGTATTCTTCTCTGCTTCTTTTGGGATAAGTAGGTGTGATGAATTTCCTTGTTTCCTCTATTTCACTTTCAATCTACGCATCCCACCATTATGGTTTTGTTCTTTTAGGAGTTTCTTCCACTAATCCTAGTGCTTCTTTTGCAGCTTGATGAATGCAAATTTTAAAAAAACATTTCCAAACTAGTAAGAACCTTTCATTTTGAAATTTGTATTGTAAAACTTGGCTTTACTTTTATCTCAATTCTTTTTACAAAATACCATTTTCGCGTACTTGGCTTTTTTTACATGAAATGTTTTTATTATGATAAAATTATATATCTGCATACTTACAAAGTTATTCTGTTTGACTCCATGTTTGCAATCTAGATCGACTAAACTGCAAAGCATCCACTAACTGATTTCACGTTGTAATAATGCATATGTGGGTAAATTAACTAATTTATGCAGAACATAACACAAAAAATCGATTACTTTTATAAATTTTCATAGAAACTGCACTCCTCATTTTATTTCGAACGTCACTTTTAACAATACAATTGAAGCCACTGCATAGAAATTTACAAAAAAGGAAAACTATACCAGAAAATAATAAACTTTAAACAATTTAAGAGTATAAATTGTTGTTTTTTATGTTGGTTTTTTTAATTACTTTTTACCACCTATAGAATATTATGTAAAAAAAAGTTTTAAAGTCAAAATAAATAGACGTGCATTAAACATTTAATAAGTTTTTAATAATGTTCAAGCATTTGCTTTGAAGAAGCTTGCTTTCAAGCATATACAAGAATAATTGTTTAAATTAGTTGATTTTTTTTTTTCAAATATTTTAGGCTCAGATAATAAAAATAGAGCTGCCTTTAAAAGACGACTGGGAGACAGCAATATCGAAAAGTCTTAAGTAATTTTGCATATAGATCAATAGCGTGGATGATTTTGTGGCCTGGCACCGCATCGGTGACATTCGAGACTTCAGTGCTTTTCTATTTCTTATTTATTTACCATAACATATAAATAGGGCATTATAGATCAGGATGACATGACAACATTTTATTAAAGTTTTTATAATACTTATGGAATTATCGTTAACACGATGTTTAAGTTAAAAAAATCTCAAAAACTCAATTTTAGTCATAGCCAAATTATAACAAATACATTTCATGTAAAAAAGGTCAAGTACGCGAAAATGGTACTATGTAAATAAAAATACATCAAAGTAAGCCCCAACCACTCTTTAAGGAGCGGAAGGCAAGGTAAAAAGATTCACATTAAAGTGCGGATACACCAAATAACTCCGCGAATGCGCCGCGTGTGCATAGCCATCGCGCGGTATGTTCGCCGCTCCGCTCGCCGAATTCGTTTCAATGAACTTTCTACGATCTACGGAAAAACAGCAAACACGAATTGAAATCAAAACTCGACAGCAAACTGCCAATGCCGTCCCCAAGGGTCATAGATAAAGGATTTGCGGCGCGGTTCAGTGAGTTTTTATTAGATAGGCAACTCCGGCTGTTTGACAGGTCGTTAGTTCTGTGGCGCCCACTGCAGAGCTTAGTGACGAACTAAAAGTTAAGGCGGGATATTTGAATCGCCTTTTATAATAAATTTTCTTTAATTTTAAAGTTTTTGTTTAAATTTATAATCAGTCAGTATTTTATAAAGACATACACTGTCTTTATAAGATATAAACAGATTGAAAATGATATACAGTGTGTCCACGTAAGTTGGCGGCATATGGAAAACTTTTTTATTATTAGCTTTACTAAAAAAAGTTATTCTTTATAAAAAGTTCTGCATGGTCCAAAACCTAAAATGCAACCATCAGATGTTAAATTTTTTCAGTCATATTACGAGGTTTGTCAAAAAATGTGATTTTTGCTCTAGAGTAAAGTACCTTTCTTTTTGACAATATCGAAAATTGTTATAAAAAAAAGATGTTTAGAATTAAAAATAGCTTTCAAATATTCAACATTGTTTATTTACATTAAAAAAATATTTTTTTCTACATTTTCTCGGCAGATTACGTTGGAAATTTAAGTTTGCACATTAAGGCATAATTAATCTAGGATGCAAATAATAATAATATAAATAAACAATATTGAATATTTGAAAGCTATTTTTAATTCTAAACATCTTTTCTTTATAACAATTTTCGATATTATCAAAAAGAAAGGTACTTTACTCTAGAGCAAAAATCACATTTTTTGACAAACCTCGTAATATGACTGAAAAAATTTAACATCTGATGGTTGCATTTTAGGGTTTGGACCATGCAGAACTTTTTATGAAGAATAACTTTTTTTTGTAAAGCTAATAATAAAAAAGTTTCCCATATGCCGCCAACTTACGTGGACACACTGTATAAAGTACAATAAATACAACATTTTTTAAATGAGTTTTTATTATTATAAAAAAGCTACAAATTAACGACTAACTATTGATGAAATAATTAATAGTCTAATTGATTGGTAAAATAAAATATAATGAAAAACCAAACACTATCTAGCATATTTAAATTTGCTTTTAACATTTCTGGTGAGTGATGAGTGAATAAATAATGAAACAGTTGTTCGTGAAGCGAATCATTCTTAAATGTCTACTTTTTAACAGCTTGACGAAAATCTGACATGATTTAAAAGTACCTCCTCGCCTTGGTTGTAAGTTGTGTATGTGTAGGGTATGTTTCCAAGTAGTATATACATAGCTTATCAGTAGTCGCACATATCGTCCAAAAGCTGAAAACAATAAAAAAAATCAACTTATAACCACATTAATCATAGGTACTAGATTATGGAAAGATAAAGATTTAAAATTAAGGAATAAATTTATTCAAAGTACATTACGCTGCTTGGGTAATCCCTCGTTTACCCATCAATTAAGCACAAATTTAGTGTTAATTTTGTATGTGTCTCCCTTTTACTTAATATCAAAAGAAAGGGATGGACATAAAATTAACACTAAATTTGTGCTTAATGGGCAAATAAGGCACCTATCAGGCATTGGAAACCTGTATTTAAAGTTCCGATAAGTAGTTAAAAAGACCCTACCAATACAAATTTTATCAAATGCCAATCTAACCTCAAATGAGAAGATAAGAAAACTTACCTTAAAATGTTTCGGAAATCTATGCATTTTATACTCGTCTGAACTTTAGACACTTCACCCAGAAAAGCAACTAAAAATTCTTATTCTTTTATATTTAAAATTGCAAAAGTTAATGCGTCACAGCAGCAAAGATTACCTACATAAGCCAAAAAGATAGATTTAAAATGAACCCGAAATAAAATGCGGTGGAAGAGGTTTTTCTACCTGACAAAAAATCCAAACCACAGATAATTCTCAAAAAAAATAGAATAAGGAACAAACGCGCGACCGCAGCGCCTCTTTTGAGCATAGTGAGAACTTTAACCTAACGACCTGTCAAATTGCATTAAGTTTCCTAGGCATGCCCAAGGGTCTGCGAACACACGAAGAGAAGCCGAAAAAAGCTGGTTTTCGGCAAACGGCAAGCAGCGCGCGCGCAACTTAAAAATACCAAAACAGGACGAATCCATGTTTGCGCGCGAAGTGTGAGCAGCGCACACCCGTCGCGGAGTGTGAGCAGCGCACATACGGCGCGGTCGAGGAGCAGTTTGGTGTATGTACTCTTAGAGTCATTTGCATCAAACCTATGTTTTTTTCTATTTTTCGTTATAACTTTCTTAAAAATTACAACACACCAATTGATACAAAGTTTTTTATCATAAACATTTACTAAATTATTTTACATTCTCAAATTTGTAATTTTTAAATTTCACAGGTTTTCCTATTCTTTAAACATGACAAATGCTATTACTTAGAAATAATAAAAACATTTTTAAATAAAAAAAACACCCAACTGCTAAATTTACTTGTAAGTACTAGTCGCAGTTGAGTACAAAATTGATAGGTATACCTATTATGTACGACATGCTTCAACTTTTAGTTTTGATGCATAAAGCGCACTTACGAAATTATACAGTTTGTATTTTCATGAATCAGGTTATTGGGTAATTTTGTACCCAACTGTGACCAGTACTTACAAGTCAATTTAGCAGTTGGGTGTTTTTTTTATTTAAAAATGTTTTTATTTCGAACTTTTAGGTTAAATTCCTTTTCAGCCTTATAAAAAACACTATGCATTTACAATTCATTTAGCTTTACCCAAAAAGTAAGTGTAGATTTTCTACGGACGCGAACAGTGTTACCTTTCATTGAGATAAGGTGGGGGAGGAGAGAGGGAGGAGGGAACCAGTAAAATGGTATGGAAAAAAATCTTAAAGCGTGTGCTAAATTTGTGAAAGGTATAGCTACAACTATTACTAATAAGGAGGGTGGAGAGAAGATAGGGAGAGGCAGGGGGAAACTAGTAAAATGATGTTGGAAAAAAAGTCTTAAAGCGCGTGCAGAAAGAATTTTTGAAATCGCTCTATATTTGTGAAATGTATAGCTACAACTATTACTAATAAGGAGGGAGGGCAGAAGAGCGGGAGGAAGAAACTAGTAAAATGATGCTGGCAAAAAGTCTTCAAGGATGTGCAGAAAGAACTTTTGGAATCGCTTTATATTTGTGAAAGTTATAGCCATAACTATTACTAATAAGGATGGCGGGGAGGAGAGAGGGAGAGGCAGGGGGGAACTAGTAAAATGGTGTTGGAAAAAAAATCTGAGAGCGTATGCAGAATGACTTTTTGAAATCGCTCCATATTTGATAAAATTATGCGAATATGGTTTTTGAATAGGGTGGGGGGAATAACAGGAGAAGAGATGGGTGGTAGCGGGGAGGACTACAAAGTAACTACAGCAAACTAGAGGACATTTTCAATAAGTAATCAAAGGAATCTCAATAAAGTCGCATGAAATTTAGATAATTTGTATGCTAAAGCCTACATCATGTGACAAAATGGCGTCTGAAGACCGCCATGTTGATTCCTGTTTAAAAAAATATAGCCTATAGCACCTTCGGGATCAGTAGTATTTCAACGACACCTTTTTTGTCAAAATCGGTTCAGCCGTTTAACCTCTAGCCTGTCACAAACATACATATGTACTTATATACAACAATCGAAAAACATTACACTTCCTTTCGCCGTGCTGCAGTTGCGTAAAAAGCTTTTGACCAGCGGTGGTCATATTCTATGACCAAGAGGGGGCTTGGCATGAACAACCCTAAGGCGTAAGACCACTGGGAGGTTTAAAGTGAAAATTTATTTTTCTATCACTTTCTGCACACGCAAATTGCCGAGACATGGGACAATTTTATATAAAAGGTAATTTATTTACAATGCTTTAAAACTCTGTAACAGACTTCCTAGAAACTTAAAAACTAAAACTGGCGAGTCAAGTTTTAAAAAACATCAAAAATAAATGGATCCATAACGGATCTGATACTTTCTTAGCAGGGGCGGCTCGTCCATAGGAGCGCTGGTGCGCGCGCACCCCCAGCAAAAATAAGAAAAAAAATACAAACTATTATTAAATAATTACTGTTGTTTTTTATTTAATTTTTAATGATCCCGATCCCGCTAGTGGCATCTATCGGCCATTAACGGAAGTAATTAATATCTTTTCGACTTGACACTTGCTGCCGCATACGGTGGCCTTCGATCGCCTCGCCTGGCCTCGCTTGAATCTAGAGATATGAGAGGGCGGGTTTGAATCTGGAGGTGCGCGTGGATTCGGCGTTTCTCTTTAATCCAATTTTTGCCACGCAATTGGATCGGAAATGCTCGAGATATCGGCTGCGAAAAGGGCAGGGTGGTGCGCTAAATCAATACACACTTGCATCGTTTTTTTATAGTTCTCAGCTGATTACTGTTTATATTATCGTTAGTATGCGTGTATTGGGCGTAAATAAAATTTATTTACGCAGTTTTTAAGTGAATTTTATGCTGTTTTCGGCTTCTTGTTTTGGTTTTTTGATGAAAAAGTCTTGGACACATTTGTCATACTTAAAAACCGTCGTATGGACTTTTTATTTAAGGACTAGGAAACTAAACAAAAAGCAGGACTGACAAAAAGGTGCGTAATATCAATTTAACATTAATTTTCAGCCGATGACATGATGACATTGAATCCACGTATACGAACATTACAATATGAAATGGTATTTAAATCAAAAGCTAAGATAAAACGGTTTTGTACATTGAATTAATGTTATCCATAGTTGGCTAAAAACTAATATGTATGTATACTGTAGGTAATTTTTTTTTGTGTACAGGCATATTTTTATTTATTGGAGATCTGCTTTTTTTTACTTTGACAATCTTATTAGGTACCTAGTGGGCACCATAAGTTCTTTTATTTGGCTACAAATAAATATGCAAATTTTTTTAACTTTATTTATTTTAAATTTATTTCGACTCATTTATTATAGCGCACACCCATTCTTATACTTCACGAGCCGCCACTGCTTCTTAGCCCATTAGCACACTCCTAGTAAATTCATGCTATATCAACCTTGAAAACAGTTTTTTGTAAATAACTCCGAAACGAGAGCTCCTACAAAGTTTTTGGTTATTATACGAATTTTTGATAAAAATGTCCTTAACTATATTCCGAAAACCGCATATTGATGTGACGCTCTGTTAAAAAGTTAGAATTTTTTAAATGTTTTGACTGTCCAAATTACCATTAATCTCGTCACAGTATCGAACAATATTTTACCTGAAAATTTCATGAAAACCGGTTCAGCGGTTTAGGAGCTATCGTGTTACGGACAGATATATACACACACACACACACACACACACACAGACAGACATCACGACAATATTGCTAGGATAGGTCAAAATACGACGAAAAGTTTTTTTCGTCAAAACTAATACCTTCTCTAGCCATTGCTACGTGGGCTAGTAAGGTAAAAATATATTAAATCTCATAATCACTGACAAGAAAAAGAATGCAGGGTAAAATTTGCATTACAGTAAAGCTTCGGTAATCCGGATTAATAAAAACCGAGGCAATCCAGATCAGTGAAATATCCGGATTATTGGAATCTTTTTAAAAACTATAAAAATTCACCAAATACACATTTTTGTAGCATTTATTAGCTAAACAATTTAAACATTTACTAACACATAAAAAATACTCTGCCAATATATGGGCCCGTAAGCTCACACTAGGTACTATAGTTATAGTGTACGTGTGAGCTAATATAACTAAAAATTGAAATATATTTTATTCAACTCCAGACTAAATTACCTTTTGTTTGATACCACACAAGCCATGTATTGACTTAAACTCAAATTTTTGAAATATACCCCCACCCTTGAAATAAAAGAAAAACTAAAATGTATTTTGTTAAACTCCGGACTCAATTACCTTTCGTTTGATATCACACACGCCATATTTTCACATAAACTCTAATTTTTGAAATCTACTCCCACCCTTTTATTTGGTTTGTGTTCGGTGGATTTTGTTCATTTTTAAATGGGTCCATCTCGACCCAAGACCCAGCCTAGGTACCAAATTTCATTAAAATCGGCCAGGCGGTTTTTGAGTTATGCGCGTTGGTCGTTACAGACAGACATACAGACAGAAAGACAGACAGACATACAGACAGACAGACAGACAGACAGACAGACAGACAGACAGACAGACAGACAGACAGACAGACGGCGCAACAAAAAAGTTTCAAAATCATCTGAAACGCAAAGATATATAAAAAATTTTGAAATCGGAGCAACTTTTTTTTTCTCGAAAAAATTAGGATCACCATAGTTCACACTACTATAGTGTAGTATCTGTGTGAGCTAATAAAAGAAAAAGAACACCGACATGCAGTTCTTGCACGACAACGAAAATAATTCAAATATGAGAGATCTTTTGATTTGCCAATATCCATCATCTTTAGCTCATGCGATCCATCGCCATTTACACAAGGAACGAAAGTTATTCTTTTATTTAATTTCTGAAGTTGTTATCACCATAACATTTTGCATAAAGTTGTATTGCTTTTTCTCTTAAAATATGGAATGTAAATGTTGCATGTTTTTCACCCTGCTTAATAAACCACCCGTATAACTCAATTTCCAGTTGAGGGTATTCTCCTTTTCGCACAGTTTTCTTACGGCCCGGTGCAGAAAAACAATTTTCGATGTAGCTGGAACAAGACGATAACATTAGTATAGAGGAATTCACTCACCTAAGAGTTTACAGTTTGTACCCATTACCCAATTTTTTTTCAAAAAATAAAACAAAAAAATATTTATGTCCCTTTTATTTTTCTGTCATTTCAAAACTCTTAGGTGAAACAAAATTTACAATACATAGTTAAAAATTCATGCTAGCTATACAACATACACACCTCTATATTTGCCCAGATTTCTGTTGTATATCCAAAATAGTCGACGTACTAACTCCCTATATCTTATAGCCAATACCGTGCCACTAACACCACTTTTTAATTTTTGTAAAATAACATGTTTTTCCGCTAGTGTTAAAGTTTTGTGTGCTCTCTTTGGTGTCATGATGCTTTTTAACCTTTCAGAAAATCTCGATTGGTCTTTTGCGGCTTTTTAATAATTAGGGGATTCATCAGTTACATGAAATTATCGAAGAACACATGATCCGGACTGTGGAATATATAAGACATCCGGATTATAAAATACATAATGTAAATAAGTAATATTTAAATTTTGTCCGGATTACCGGAGAGTTCGGATTAACGAAACTCTACTGTATTTGATTAATTTGCACATTGGATGACTGAAACTAGTGGCGGTTTCTCCATAAGTGCACATGTGCATTTTACTTAAAAATATATTAAACTTTGATCATTCCTTAATTTAATTCATAATTATCCCAAAATAAATTCACTAAAGACTGGTATATATTCTAGGAATTAATACCTGATGTATGTGTTTGTATTCGTGTTCAAACTCTCCATCAAACAACCATATACGGAATACTACGTGTATGCAAACAACGCTTTTATTTACTGGGACCAAATTCTATGCACCCTAGATGTTATGTCGCATGCTAATTACGAAATATAGAAAGAGAGGAAGACATGTCCGAATAGAATTTTACAGTACATAGCTGAACCTTCCTTCTGCACGGCGCGTATACAAAGACCAGCCTCAATGCCGCCCGCACCCCCGTGACGACCCCTGCGTCGTCGGTTCGCATTGCATGTTAGAACAGATTACCGGCACTTTTAATTCGTGCACTTAGTAGTTGTGTGTGCAACGATTACTTTTGCAAGTATCGAATAGATACTAATACTTCCTATTCGAGTATCAGACATTTTGTATTCGGTACTAAGTAATCATTATATTATCGGTAAATCCAATAAATACTGAGTAGAGTTGAAATTTTAAGTACTAAGTATGCAAAAAATAAAAATATTGATGTTTTACATGTTTGTAGTTTTTGAAGTGTAAACTTCTTTAGGCGCGTTTAGCAGTTTTGGTGGGTAGTGAATTCAACTGAGCCGTCAGGCTCGGCTATGTAACGCTCATTCGGGTGAAATCGGCTCGAGTCCACTAACTGTGAGAAACATTCAGCGAGCGATATGATGATGCAGATGAAGGCCAGTACACAGAAGAGTTCGGTTCGGTCCGCTTTGCAGAATATGTTATGGGCCAGTATTATTAATTTCGCCTTGTTGAAGTTTACACTTCTGCCGTGTGGTCTTAAGCACACACATTTTTTTTTATTACGAAAATGTAGATATATTAATCTGGGGAATTTTGACAAAGGCGGAAGTTTCTAATTCTGATAGCATTAGCGTGCAATATTTAAATAAATTTTCATCTTTGCCATTAGAGGAGAAAATAAACTAGGTGTGATAATTTATTATTTATTTATAAAAACAATAATAATAGGTAGGTAACTAATATCTAACTAAATATCTAATTTTTTAATTATTTGCTCTAAATTATATGATCCCACTCGAAAGCCCAAAAAGTTAGCGTGGCACTAAAAAAAGATTTTCGCCTGCGCCGCAATTTTTATTTTTATTTTTTGGTGTGCACCCCCAAAGCTTTTTACATGGGCGCACCCAGGGGGGGGGGCGGGGAACGCCCCCCCCCCCCAAGCCTAAGATTTTTGTATATATTTTCCACATATTTCATGAATAAACACAAAAAATAGCATGAAATACGACATCATAAGGCCTCGGCCCCCCCCCCAAGACATATTCCTGGGTGCGCTACTGCTTTTTATCACGCGCCACCACTGACTGAAACTTTATTCTTTTAGTAGAAAGATTTTTTTGAACGAAGTGGTTATATGGAAGAGCATATTATATGAATATGGCCTAATTTTTTGTAAATTTATACCTAATAAAATATTGGAAGTTAAATCCATTTTTGTTTGGAAGGCGACTTTGGTATTCTGCACTGGTTCCAACATTTAAACATTCAAAACTATATTTTAACCAGAAAATTGTGCTGAATATCTTCTGGTCACTTTATAGGTTTCTATTGTGAAACTTACCACAATTCTTCTAGTCGGACTTCTAGGAGTGGATCTTGTTAAAGCCTCAAAAATTTGCCAGTCTTCTTCAGTATTGCCAGACGTTACCGATTCTGAAGGTGGATGATGCGGAGGATTAGCCATGTCTTAGGACAAGTTTATGCAAATATTTATCCATTCGTTATCAAAATTAAAAAGTACGTTTGAATGTAAAACACGCTAAAAATAAATCGAACAATGTATGATCTCTTTAAACCGGTGAGAGTGAGAATCAGCATATCCCTACGTCAGGACCACTAGATATGAGGAAATTAAGTCAGATCGCATGCGCTGTTTGAACTTCACTCGTTTTAAAAAGGAGCCTACAGACACGCGAACATTTCTAGAGATTAGTACGCGCGTACAAGTTTGCGCATACTAATCTCTTCGTGTGTAGACAATATCCGCCTAAAATATCTCTCGAAGATCAGTTCGCGCGCACGATTTCCCGAGCAAATCTCTCGGTGTCTAGGCAAAACGCATTGATAATATCGTGTTTATGTTTAGAACGTTTAATTTTGTCTTCGTGTGTGTAGGCAATTCCACCAAACGTACATGTATGCAGAGATTAGTTCGCGTACTAATCTCAAGAAATGCTGGCGTGTCTGTAGGCCCCTAAAAAGGGAGTACTCCTTCTCACCCATTCAAGAATTCATACACTGTAAGCGAATTAAATTTTTTTTATTTTTAGAGCTAATAAACTTTTACAGGCTTTGCATTCTCTAGTATCTTGCTGTACATAATAATAGATAATAATTGTTGGTTCAAACTGATGCAGAACGAATTTAATTGTAAAATAAAAAATTTTAAAAGCTACAAATATTATGAAGTCTTAATAGTTTGTGAAATAACTTTAATTTTTTTGCTAGCCTGAACGCATACAAAATTGAATCACACAACCGAGGGCGATAATAATTGTTTGACAACCTTCCTAAAATGATAGATAAACTAGTAAAGGTCACATACGGGTGATAACACACCTAGGAATTATATTATTATTAATTAAGTATTTACAGAGACAGATGAAGGTTACATCAGTCCCTGGTATTTACTATGTAAGTTATCTAGTAACCCCGTGGGATAGTTGTGCAAGGCCAACACAAAAATAGAGGCCACGACCCTGAAAAAATCAGCTGCTCTCCCGGGGCTGAATTTTACATTGGGTCTTATGGAAGTTCAGACGTTTTTTTATGATATTTTCAAAATGGCACTACAGATTTCCGCAAAATTTCAGTGGAATATTCTCAGACACCATCCCGATATTCCACCAAAGGTTTGTAAGGAAGCAACATGATTAAAAGGTTAAAATATACAAGATTTAGCATTCCTTATTTTGAATTCAAATTACCCGCCATGTACCAAATGCCAACTGTTATATTTGACATGTATTTGACTTTGTCATATGTGATTGTCACATTCGCTTCTGCTTTAAACTTAATTTTTGTGTGAGCTAATGAAGCGGCTATGAAAAATTAGGGCTTACTATACATTTAAAAAAATTGTTCTGCCAGAATAAAGTAAAAACAATCTCAAAAACGGCTTTATTTAAACAAAAATCAAATATCCATGAACCGTCATTCCAACTTCAATATTTTAAAGACAATCAGCTGTGTCGTAACGTGACCATCAAAAAAAAATCAGCCCCGGATGTGACGTCAACAAAGTGGAGGATCGTGGCCCGTCCATTTTGATAGCCCTGAGTTGTGGAATATTTTTTAAAACTACCCTAGATCGATTGGTAGTCGCCGGGTGTTTGCCTTTAATTTTAGTAGGAGTGACGTCATAAATCCAAGATTAGGGTTTTTTTCATGTTTTTTCACAATCTTTGGTTTTTCGTAAATTATGTTTACAGAAAAACTATAAATACGTTTTTGTTTGGCAGAAAACACCAATTAATATCTTAAAATCTAACAAAGATATTAAAAAAAGTAACTTTTTTTACTCCTTAAAAAAAATTAGGTTTTAGACTCTCTCTCTTGATTGATTGGTAATGGATTACTCAGTGTTAAGTCGCCGGCTCCAATTTGAGTAGGAGGGCCTATGTGACGTTTTCCCAAATTTTCACAAATTTTGGCTTATAACTTTTGTTAAATTAGTTTAAAAAAAAACTATAAATATGTTTTTGTTTGCAAGAGAACACTTATTAATATAGTAAAGAAGCTTGCTCAATATCTTAAAAACTAACAAATATCTTTAAAGAAAATTGATTAAAAAAATAATATTAAAAAAAAATTATATCTTTGTTAGTTTTTAGGATATGAAGCTAGTTTCTTAACTTTCTTAATTAGTGTTCTTTTGCGAAAGTCATAAGCTAAAAATGTAAAAAAAATGAAAATGCCGCCATTTTGCATTTTTCACGTCATATAGGCTAATCAAATTTGAAGCAAACATTCGCCGACTTAACATTGACTGATCCATGACCAATCAAGCGAGAGTAGTTTTTAACTATCTTGCTCAATCTTGAATTTTTATAATTTTATAAATATTTTAAGAAATTGCAATATCGTTTTTGGTTCTTGGTTTCTTGATATACTTAAAGCTTATTAAAACAAAAATTAAATTGCTCTTCTATTGCAAACAAATAATAACTTGAATAATTTTGCTCTAAAGTTGATGTGACAAAAGTTAAAAGCAAAAGTTTTACAAAAAAAAATACTCTGCCAATCTATGAGCACCTAAGCTCACACTAGGTACTATAGTTATAGTGTACGTGTGAGCTAATATAACTAAAAACTGAAATATATTTTATTCAACTCCAGACTAAATTACCTTTTGTTTGATACCACACAAGCCATGTTTTGACTTAAACTCTAATTTTTAAAATCTATCCCCACCCTTTTTGTGAAAAGTAAAATGTATTTTAACTCCAGACTCATTTACCTTTAGTTTGATATCAAACACGCCATATTTTCACTTAAACTCTAATTTTTTACATCTACCCCCACCCTTCTTTTTTAAATAACTTAAAATTAATTTTGTTTAACTCCAGACCTAATTACCTTTCGTTTGATATCACACACGCCATATTTTCACATAAACTCTAATTTTTTTAATCTACCCCCACCCTTTTATTTGGCTTGCGTTCGGTGGATTTTGTTCATTTTTAAATGGGACCACCACGGCCCAAGACCCAGCCTAGGTACCAAATTTCCTTTAAATCGGACAAGCGGTTTTTGAGTTATGCGGGTCGTTATAGACAGACAGACAGACAGACAGACAGACAGACAGACAGACAGACAGACAGACAGACAGACAGATAGACAGACAGACAGACAGACAGACAGACAGACAGACAGACAGACAGACAGACGGCGAGACAAAAAAATTTCAAAATCATCTGAAATGCAAAGATATATAAAAATTGTTGAAATCGGAGCAACTTTTTTTTTCTCGAAAAAATTAGGATCACCATAGCTCACACTACTATAGTATAGTAGTAGTGTGAGCTAATTGTATTTGCTTAAGACCACAAGGTGAAATTAATAAAACGAAATACAAGATTTTTTGCGTTGTATATTAACAAGGTAATAAACAAAGTAATAACATTTACATAATTATAATTGGGTAAATTTTGCTCTGAGTGGCCTTCATCTGCATCATCATATCGCTCTGATGACTGTTCCTCTCACAGTTAGTCGACTCGAGTCGACTTCACCCGAATGAGCGTTACATAGCCGAGCGTGACGGCTCAGTTCAATTCAGTACCCACAAAAAGTGTTGAACGCGCCTAAACAAGTTTACACTTCAAAAAGTGACATTTACTAAAATTTGAGGCAAACCAAACACTTCATGAATTAAAATTGAGTGATCCACAACCAATTTATATAGGGCATTCTAAAACTTTCTTTCTCAATTTTTTTTTGTTGAAAAAAGGTACTATCTTATAACTCTTCTATTGCAAACAAAAACCGTTTGAATAGTTTTTTGTCAAACTAATTTAGCAAAAATTATAAGCCAAAGTTTGTGAAAAAAGATGAAAAAAGACACCATCTAGGATTTATAACGTCACGTCGGTCCTCATACTCAAATTGAAGGTAAACTCCCACACCAGTATTTACTAAGACCTTAAGACTTAGCATTGTAGACCGGGTTTAAGTATCAAGTCTATAGACTTGATACCGACCGGTTTAATTGTATTTTTTTAATACTCACAGGTCAAATAACTGCAAAGATTTGGTTCACCCTAATGTGCAATATGATAGTAAGTATTTCTCAGTGAGTTTCATCTCATATAAATTCAAATTAACTTTAGAAATAACGAAAAACCACATAAAAATTTTGTTACCAAATATCATTTTTTGGAAACTTATTCCGTGCAGTCGTAGAATTCCCGTTAAAAATAGTCTCAAATTGTAGTACCACCCCTGAGGGGTGGTTTAAAGTTCGAAAAACAATAGAAATAATCCATGATTGTCAAAAAACTTACATACAAAAATATTCAAAGCTAAATAATACATAAATAACTTAAAACTATATCTGTAGATGCATTACCGTATTAAATACGTATCAATATTTAAATACTGTAAAAGGCACAAGATATATTCGAATCCCTTTTCAATTACTCATTCACTAAAACAATCGACCATCGGTTTAATCGTCGCTAACTTGTCTAAAAAATTAACATGTAAAATATAGCGGACAGCTGACACTGACTTACACCGTTTTTATTCGACATTTCCTAGTGACACTTGGAGGTTTAAATATGGCTACCATTGTTAAACCAAAATATTTGATTATTTTTATTTATTTATAACCTTTGTGTGGAAATAATGTCTTTGTAACAACAAAAAAGATGACCCATATCGCAAGGTATTTATGAACAATTTATATACTATTGCATTTACGGGAAAAATGAGTTAAACCTTCAACCAAAATGTAGACTTTTAAAACTAGGATTGTAGGACTTAGCACTTAGCACCCTTTAGTAAATACTGGTGCCAGTGATTTAAAATTCTGTGATCTGGTAATAGATCGATCTAGGGTAGTTATAAAAAGTCTTCCACAACTATCAGACGGGATAGCACAGACCACTTAAATATATTGTATAATTTAGAATTAAATAAATAATTAAAAAAAGTTAATAAAAATATTTTTTAAAAACCTACCCAGTTTTAAAAATATATCCACAACTAATTTAGGGTCCTAAAAATAGCTAACCTTAAAAACTCCAATGCATCGAGTCGCGAATAAATTTGAGCACATTCACAACATAAACGGCAATGTTGTTTAACGGTTGAAACCTTCATACCGAAAGACGTTTCGACACGCTATGGGTTCGTTCAGTTAACCCTCCATGTTTACCTCAATTCACCTTTTATGCGTATACCAGAAGATATTATTTAGCTTAGAAAAAGTTTGAGCTTAAATATAACAGTTCAAAAAAAGAAGAATTAATTTAAAATTAAAAGTTTCTTACTACATATTCTTCTCATGTTTTAAACCATTTTTAAATAACGGCTTGTTCATCCCATAAATTTGACAACGCAACATTTTAGTCTACAGTACACCTGTATATTTTTTAAGTGATGAGTAACCGACTGGCTGAATTTTCGTACATAATTAGTTCTGTTCCATCAAACAGTTCTACGATCATGGAACCGTCCAAAAAATCCCAATGCGCGCGCAATGCAGTACAAGGAGTACGAGGACTGTTTTAAAACGGTTCGGGTTAGATGGAACGACCAAATAACTGTCCAAAAACCGAATGCTGTTCGATTTACTTCAGACACGTGATCATATGCGAGAGAGTTAAATTCAAAATCACGTGACTAAAAGAAAGGGTAGGTTTGGCGTCTCGTTTAAAGATAAATCGAAGGCAACGGATGAATTCGAGAGCACGAAATTAAAGTTGCACACAGAAAGGATTACACAACTACATAGGATTATCATAATATATTTTTAATTTTAGTTCTTTAAAGTGCAGATAAAATTACATTAATTTAATTTATACAGGGTGTAACTAAATAAGTGTAAAACATTTAAGGGGATGATTCCTCATCGAAAAAAGATAGGATCTCGGATCTTTCATATAAAGAAACTTTATTGGAGCATCCCTTGTTAAGATACCGCCCCTTAAAGGGGGTCATAACATTTATGACGATGTATCTCTGTAGTTGTTCGTGAAATAATTTTTTGCTGCGAACTGGTTTATTTTCGGCAAAAATCCAAGAGACATTTTTTATTTACAATGAAACAGGCTATCGGAAATACATTTTTGGATGGAAAACAAATAATAAGACAAAAAATTACATTGGAAATAGATTTTAGGGGTTGCGTTTTCCACCCCTTACAACCATGGGGTAAACCAAATTCATTACCGGCTTTTTTGGTAGTAGAACATTTTATGTACCCCCTTTAAGGGGCTGTATCTTAACAAGGGATGTTCCAATAAAGTTTCTTTATATGAAAGATCCTATATTTTTTTGATGCGGAATCACCCCCTTAAATGTTTTACACTTATTTAGTTACACCCTGTATTCACAAACTATAAACCACTGCAGACTGCCTAATAAACTAAATATACCAAAAATTAACACGAACTTGCATTAGCACATATTTTTGGGCGAAACTTGTGAAAATATATTTATTTTTTATAATATCACAAGTTTTATGTGAAATTTATATATTTATTTATTTGTATTTTCTAATTTGATTTTTATAAAATATTTGTGAAATTATCTACATATTGTAGAAAGCCTTAATATTCACAAGGTTTTCGTGATACTTCTAAGAAGTTAGAAAAATCACATTTTGTAGCTTGTACTTTAGTAATGACCTTAATGTCGATGCCTTAAAGCGAATCCTATCCAATCACCTGCTAAACTAGTTTTTCTTTTTCTAAGCAAGCTACCCTATGGTCAGTATAGCTTTTTTTCATGTGGTATACCTACACGATCCGTAGTCCCGTAGTAATAAAAATTAAGAGGCTCTTGCAAAAAAAATCAATAGATGCTGCAGATGTTGCAAAAATTTTTTTTCGAAATTTAAAAAATATTTGTATATTTACGTAACTTCCCCAGCATTTTGTCATGTGTTAAAATTGGTTGTAAAACTCAATTTATTTTGAAAAAAATTTTAATTTTTTGGGTTATTCACTGTGTTTTTGAATGTTCTCAGACAAATGTAAGTTTAATGTAACAGTGAACTAGAGTTAGAATGTCTTCAGTTGGTAAAATATCTGAAGGGTCAGAGCCCCGAAAAGAAGAAAATACATATTTTAGAACTATATCAACTTCTACATAATATATTAAAGATACATTTCCAAATGTTGGTTTGTCAATGATTACAAACTATAGTGCCGAACGCACCTTTTTAATGCATGTTTTAATTAAAAATGAGTAGTAAAATGACGAGTCAAGAACGATCCAACCGTTTGTTTGAGACCCTGTATGTATGAGATATTTCCAAGGCCAACAAAAATATACAGGCCACGACCCTGAAAAAATCAGCTGTTCTCTGGGGCTGACATTTACATTGGGTCTTATGGGAGATCAGACGTTTTTTTAGGATATTTTCAAAATTGCACTACAGATTTCCGCGAAATATCAGTGAAATATTCTTAGACACCATTCCGATATTCTGCCAAACTTTTGTAAGGGTGCAAGATGATTAAAAGGTTAAAATCTTCAAGATTTAGCATTTCTTATTTTGAATTCAAATTACCCGCAATATACATCATGCCAACTGTTACATTTGACATGTATTTGACTTTGTCATCTGGTGTTTGTCACATTCGCGTCTGCTTTAGATTTAATTTTTGTGTGAGC
Source organism: Aspidapion aeneum (assembly GCA_963576565.1). Classification (NCBI taxonomy): domain Eukaryota; kingdom Metazoa; phylum Arthropoda; class Insecta; order Coleoptera; family Brentidae; genus Aspidapion; species Aspidapion aeneum. The sequence goes on from OY755039.1 coordinate 8,621,843, forward strand.
TAATGAAGCGGCTGTAAAAAATTAAGGATTACTATACATTTTAAAAAACATTGTTCTGCAAGAATATAGTAAAAACAATCTCAAAACCTGCTTTATTTTTAAAATAATTAAATATTCAGGAACCGTCATTCCAACTTCAATATTTTAAAGACAATCAGCTGTGTCGTGATGCGACCATCAAAAAAAAATCAGCCCCAGATGTGACGTCAACAAAGTGGAGGATCGTGGCCCGTCCGTTTTGATAGCCCTGATATTTCTAAAGAGAGACGCGACAAACCCATCAAAGTCACTGAAATTAACATTTTTTGGTTATGTTATTTTCTTGCCGTTGGCGTTTCACTAAAGTAATTTAAATTGTCAGCGGTGAGTGACATTACTCATTATGCAACATATAAACAAACATAAGTATAAGTTTTGTTTTAAAACAGTTATTTTTATTTTTTAACGCTTATGAATTAACAAGGACACAAGGTACATCTCTCTCTCTAAACATCGCTGAGTCATCGAAGAAATACCATTTCTAGTTATTTCATCGATGCTAGAGTATAGAGGATCGATATTCTTATCCTTTGAATTTGACTTAAACAAATTTGACTTTGAAGAGTTTGTCGCACAAAACACCAAGGGTTTGTCGCGTCTCTTTATTTTTAAAATATGTCATACATACAGGGTCTCTACCGTTTGTCACTAATAAGCACCTATCTATGCAGATAGAGGTACGATGTAGGAAACTGACTTATTATTGTTTCTAACCTATAAATTCGACACAAAGCTTTTAAGAACAATTACAAAAACTACAATTTAAAAAAGCCAAAACAATGTTCTATTTGACATAATATAATAATTTTTAATTGTGGCAATGGTACAATAATAGGATACTTACGTTTGATGTAAAAAAATTACATCGAAAAAGGTTAAATTCTTTCTTTCAAGTTTTCACCGCCTACACCTGCTTGCACAGAACAATTGCTACTGCGTTGAAAGTTGTTCGCGGGGTAGTTTTATCTACAATTTTCCAGGTGGCGCCTTTGGTCAAAGTTTAGCAGAAAATGCAGAGGTACGATGTAGGAGCCGGTACGATGATGGCAACTCTCCCCTACTACTTACCAAAACGTCGTGTTTAATGTATCGTTCATACTCGTCTTTTGTCTAGTCTTTTGTCTTGGTTTAGTCATATGTCCTGTCATAAGAAAGTTAAAACCATTGTTTTTTATGGGAGTGTTCATACAATGCTTTTGTTTTTGATTAGTCTTTGTCTTAAGAGTTGCCAACTTTCAATCCTTAGGACAAGGACTAAGACGAGTGACAGACATCAGCTGATGTTTGTTGTTTTTTTTTACAGGGCGTCCGAAGAGCGCAAGCGCGCGGTCGAAATTTTAAATTTACCGCCATTAATCATGTTTTTAACAGAAAATCTCAACATAACCTCAAAATTTTATTTGTTTTTTTTTCTTTTTTGCTTTTGTTCTTTCGTGTTTCGTGCACAGATTAGGTTAAATAAGATTGTTTTGTGTAGAAAATTACTTTTGAAGAGGGTCTCTTTATTGAAATTGAATTTTTTTTCAGTGAGTTATGACTAAGACTAATCAAAAACAAAAGACGAGTATGAACAGCCGATTTTGTTTAAGACAGCTAAGACTAATCAAAGGACAAAGACTAATCAAAAACAAAAGACTAAGACGAGTATGAACAATACTTAAAATAAATAAAGACAATGAAAGTCCGAAATATTCTTTCGACGCAATCATTGTCAACAAGTTTTAAACAAAAATAATTTGTACATGATCCCATTACATCAATGAAATCTCTTAAAAATCTTATGAGTTTTTCCAGAGCACCCCAAAGTTTTGCAGAGGTTTTTTTAGCACAGCATAAAGCCGCTCCAGGTCACCCGATTGTCGAAACGATAGATCTGATTTGTTTCTCTTTAGGAGGTTTGGTTTAGAAATAAAAATCCGAGTTAAATCGATATAACCAAGGAGTTCTTTAAAAATGTTTTGATGCTTTCCGATGCAAGAATTTAATCGCAACTGCTTTATTGGTATTAATTGCATCACAACAATAGGTATTTTCTCCAAAAATAAATGGAGCCCGATGAATACCGATGAATATAATGTATTTTTTTACCTTTCCAGCCTGCGCAGCAATGGCTAGAGAATGTATTAGTTTTGACAAAAAAATATTTTTGAGATAACGCCGAAAATCTGTTATTTGGATGTATTTTGACCTATCTTAGCAATATCGTCGTGATGTCTGTCTGTGTGTGTGTGTGTATATCTGTCCGTAACACCATAACTCCTAAACCGCTAAACAGATTTTCATAAAATTTGCAGGTTAAATAGTGTTCGACTGTAACGAGCTTATTAGATTTTGGGTAAAATCCATTAATGCTAATGACAGTTTTATGTCCATAAAATTTTTTAAAAATGCTAACTTTTATGAACTGGTACGAAGTAAATCTTTTGGTAATTTATTGTCAAATTCATGTGCCTTAAAAAATGTAATATTTTTGTGTTTCTTTCTCTGCTTTTTCTTTTAGATTTTTCCAGGTGTCACATGTAAACTAAAGTCCCGTATCTTCTGCGAAGTTAACTATATCTCCATCAATCTCAATATCAAAAATGCCATAAAAGTAGATGTTCAACAAAATAGGGTCTAACACTGTGCCTTGAGGCACGTCAATTTTTTTTTTTTTTGAGTCTCGTAGTCAACAGATCAAATGGTCTTCCTGATATTACAATAAGGCGTAGTTATTTTAAAAGTGGTTTGTGATAAACGGTATCAAACGCCTTGAAAAGGTCTAGAAAAACAGCAAGTGAAGGTTTATTTACATCAAGGTAGGAACTCAACATCATCTTATGTCGATTTAAGAGTTTTTAAATCCAAATTGTCTCGGCGATAGAATTTTATTTTTCTCTACGAAAAAAATCTAACTTTTTTTAAATTATTTTCTCAAAAAGTTTTATAAAGTTTGTAATTAATGAAACTGGTCGATAGTTTGCTGCCTTCTCTTTATTCCCGGCTTTAAATAAAGGTTTCATAATTGTCGTTTTAAGTTGTGGGAAAATTCCCGAGAGAAATAAATTATTTATTAGAAATTTCAGAGGTTTTGATATGTTGTCCGATTTTTTTTTAATAACTCACTCGTTTCTTTGTTGTAACGTGGCGCTTCTTTATTTTAATAAGATATAAGATTACTTTCTATCAAGTTGTGTAATATTTTTCCTACGAACGCTGTTAAACTATACTAATTTTTGCAAAAATCTTGCACAAATCAAATGAAACTGCTTTTCCATACATGTGTGGAAAAATTGTGAAATTTACCGTTTTCTTAGGATGCAAATCTTGTGTCTCTTTTACGCATTAAGTATATAATAGTAATATAAAGCTATATATCTTGGTAAAAAAAAATTACCAAAGCAAAAAGATACTGTTGTTTTTATATTTTGAACGCCGCCATCTTGGAGCATAATAGACATATATATGTCATTTATTATGACATATTTAAAATCTGTGACCCCAATTAAATATAAATCGATATATTAAACGGCAATACTAGTTGTGTCAAACAAGAACAAAAAAATAACTTTTTTATCTCAACTTAGGCCGCAATCTTAAAATGTTAAATGTCAAATTGTAACTTTTTATAAATTTTGACAAAACTTGGCTTACTATTAATAAAATCCAAAAAAAATTTTTGTCAAAATTTAATTTGGTCTATAGGCATCAAAGAAATAACTGGTATTTCTTCGATGCTATAGGTTATAACGGTCTTTTTTATTTTTGACATATTAAGCGCCATCTTTGTGTCGGCTGGGAAACTTATATTTTTTTTTTAGTATATTTAAAGAGCTGGTCAGTAGCTTTAATATGAAGTTTTAAAAATAAATATCGCGCAAAAAAGAAAGAAAACATCGAAAAAAAAACGATTTTTTAAAATATAGCCGCCATTTTGTCATTTTTTTTACATTTTTGGATAGGTCCCACTTAAAGTAAATTTATCAAAATTAATTTAATTTCTCTTAAAACAGGGAATTCATTTTTTTTCTTAACTTTGGCAGCCGCCATCTTGGATTCTGATGACGGAAAATAGGGGATCCTCGAATGAAAATTTAGCTTTTGGTGTTAGCTACTACCATTCCAAAAATATACCCTTTTTGCAGCTTTTTCTTGAAATACCTAACCTACAAATGTAGTCTAATAAGTACAAATCGATGAATCGGTAAACGCTCGGCTTTTACGGGCCTCAAACACAAAGAATATTTATTCTTTGTGCCGCAAGCCATCTCGCGGCCCGCGTTACCAGGGAAACGGGTTGGGACAGGACGGGTGCACACCGCCGTCAGGCTCGGTTATGTAACGCTTATTCGGGTGAAGTCGGCTCGAGTCGACTAACTGTGAGAGGAACATTCAGCAAGCGATATGATGATGCAGATGAAGGCCAGTATTATTAATTTCGCCTTGTTGAAATTTACACTTCTGCCGTGTGGTCTTAAGCACACACAATTTTTTTTAGTAGTGTTATGATTTAGCGGGAATTTTTAGCGCCGGTACACACATGCGTTTTTCTGCAGTGCGGTGCCGTGGCGCCGGTACACACACGCGTTTTTGTGCAGCGCGGTGTCGAAGCGGTACCGCGCGGCAGAAAAACGCTTGTGTGTACCTGCGCCACGGACCGCAATTGCGGTAACGCTGCGGCACCGCGCTGCAGAAAAACGCGTGTGTGTACTGGCGCTTATTATCGATCTTGATAATGAATTGAGTCAGTAATATTATTAAAAGCAATTTGTCCAGTCTTTCTTTGGAAGATAAAATCAAAATTAAAGAACTGGGTAAGCCGTTACCGGATCTAAACTTACTCAAGTTAGTCAAAGAAAAAGTCTATAAGAAAAACAACTGGATTTGCGGGTGCGATTTATAATGCGATACCAAGCACTGACCCCGACGTCCTTAAAAAGATATCTATAAAGATAAGGGCTTAGGATAAGACATTTTTAAGATGTTATAGCATAGTTAATATTTAATAGAGACCATTTGCATGTCCCATTTTTCACTAATATTTTATTTGAGGCATGCGCAGTTACCTGGTTTGAACTTTATTTAAGGCCGCTTGACATGGTGCATGACGCGCTGCAAATATAATAATTTCGGTCAAATTGTTGCCTGCAAAAATCTTCTTTTCGTTTGACATTGTGCATGGCCATGCATTGATTCCCCAGAATCCAGGTAAAAATTCCCCAGTTTGCATGCAAAAAAATGGCACCGGACCGATAAAAATTGATTGCCTGCAACAATCAGCTGGATTTGTACTGCGCATGCACCTGGGCAAAATTTCATGCATTTGCCTGCAAATTTTATTGTCATGCACTATGTCAAGCGGCCTTTATCATGCCTAGGAAACTCAATGCAATTTGACAGGTCGTTAGGTTAAAGTTCTCTTATTCTATTTTTTTTGAGAATTATCTGTGGTTTGGATTTTCCGTCCCCCTTTTTTTCAGGTAGAAAAACCTCTTCCACCGCATTTTATTTCGGGTTCATTGAAAATCTATCTTTTTGGCTTATGTAGGTAATCTTTGCTGCTGTGGCGCACTAAAATTAAATTTTGTTAAATTTGTAACTTTTGCAATTTAAATATACAAGAAGAAGAATTTCTAGTTGCTTTTCTGGGTAAAGTGTCTAAAGTTCAGACGAGTATAAAATGCATAGTTTTTCGAGAAATTTTAAGGTAAGTTTTCTTATTTTCTCATTTGAGGTTAGATTGGCATTTGATAAAATTTGTATTGGTAGTGTCTTTTTAACTTCTTATCGCTTACTTTACGGAACTCTGAATACAGGTTTCCAATGCCTGGTAGGTGCCTTATTTGCCCATGAACTAAGCACAAATTTAGTGTTAATTTTATGTTTATCCCTTTCGTTTGATATTAAGTAAAAGGGGGGGGGGGGGTTTAATTGATGGGTAAACGAGGGATTACCCAGCAGCGTAATGTACTTTGAATAAATTTATTCCTTAATTTTTAATCTTACCATAATCTAGTACCTATGATTAATGTGGTTATAAGTTGATTTTTTTTATTGTTTTCAGCTTTTCGATGATATGTGTGACCACTGATAAGCTATATATATATATATATATATATATATATATATATATACTGCTTTGAAACATACCCTACACAACTTACAACCAAGGCGAGGAGGTACTTTTAAATCATGTCAGATTTTCGCCGAGCTGTTAAAAAGTAGACACTTAAGAAAGATTCTCTTCACGAACAACTGTTTCATTCAAAGAAATTCAAGGTAGTTGAATGTTTTTGGTTTCATTCTTTTATTCACTCATCACTCACCAGAAATGTTAAAAGCAAATTTAAATATACTAGACAGTGTTTGGTTTTGCATTATATTTTATTTTTCCAATCAATTAGATTATGTATTATTTCATCAATAGTTAGTCGTTAATTTGTAGCTTTATTTATAATAATAAAAACTCATTTAAAAAATGATTTATTTATTGCATTTTATATATCATTTTCAATCTGTTTATATCTTATAAAGACATTGTATGTCTTTATAAAATATTGACTGATTAAAAATTTCAAAAAAAACTTTAAAATTAAAGACAATTTATTATAAAAGGCGATTCAAATTTCCCGCCTCGCCTTTTAGTTCGTCACTAAGCTCTGCAGTGGGCGCCACAGAGCTAACGACCTGTCAAACAGCCGGAGTTGCCTATCTAATAAAAACTCACTGAACCGCGCCGCAAATTCTTTATCTATGGACCTTTATTACTGAAGGATAAAGCTTGAGCTTACTTTTGTTTTGATAGCAAATAATTATTTCAAGAGCCACTAATGCGGGGTAATCCGCAGATTTAATTTTATGCCAATTATTGAAAATTGTTTTTTATAAAAACTGGTAGATGTTTGTTGTTTGGCAACAGTTTTTATCAACTAGCCAAAAGTTATCAATGTTTTGTGAGGTGCGTAAAAAAATAAGAAGTACACAGTAAACACAGACTTAATCATATAATTTCCTGGCGGTTTTTTGGTTTTTTCCTAGTTGTTTTCGGAAACTTTTTAATTAATTTTGCCTACAGAACACAAAACAGGCTTTTGACAGAATAAATAAAAATAAAATAAAATAAAATAAAATAAAATAAACGATAAAAAATTGTGTCTGCAAAAGGTCAAAATTGGGCTTGTAAATGTCAGTACTTGAAGTACAATTTCAAGTACTGTACTTGAAGTACCTGAGAACTCTGGTTGTATCACAGATCACAAAACAAATGATCCGTGGTTTAATCCTTATTAGTATATCATCGAATTAAAAAAATGTGAGCTTTGTACTACTTGATAAGCCCATTTCAGAGATGAAAAGTGAAATATCATTGTTACTTTTGTCGAGTCAGTTTCAAGATTTATCAGTATAATCAACCATTTGGAACCATTTTTAACATTGCTCTATGATCTTGAAAGAAATTCTTTCGAGAACTGCTGTCGACAGTAGTTCTCCGAAAAAGAAACATTTAAGATGAAACTGTCAGACAGCAGAGAGAGAGAGCTGCTACGAGGGCGAGGGTTGTCTTTTAAGTTTTGCATATAGAGCTGAAATAAGACGGTAGATAACTTTTGTGGACTTTATTGTTTCTCGAAGTATTTTTCACATAAATTAATGCACTTTTGCATGCCCTTCAAATCAGTTGTCAAAACTTCACTCCACTCGTTTGTTGGTACTGTCAAAATTTCATTCTTGAAGGCGTCGACTGCTTCCTCTGGCAACTCGGAGAAGTATAGAAATCGTTAGGATTTAGGTCGTGACTGTATGGAGGATGCAGTTCGACGTTTTGTTGGTTAAGTTGCATTATCTTGGTGGAGGATGATTCGTCGTTCAGGGTTCATTTTTCGAAGCTCAGCAATGACTTTCGGCAAACAAATCTTGATAAATAACCACGGAGAGCGGGCGACTAATACCCTGTTTCCATCAATGCATGCCCACCCCGATTCAATAAACGCATCACGTGATGGCCCATGGATTTGCACCGGTTTTAAATGCAGTGTCACCTGATGCGTTTTTTGAATCGGGGTGGGCATGCATTGGTGGAAACAGGGTATCAGTCATCGGTCGGCACAAGTCATTTCGCACAACACGCGACCGCTCAGAGTTTGCTATTGGTTGAAACGTGTGATGTGAACGGTCACATCGTTCAAGACTCAGAATAGCTACCCAGAGGAATTTTTGCTACATGACCTGCTTTTGAGATACGTGTCGCGATCATACTTTGAGAACGAATGACTTTTCTTGGCTTTTCTTCGTTTTGTGACATCCAAACAGACGACTGATGTGCATTTTCGACTTCATATGATTTAATCCACAATTCATCACCATTGAAAATGCTGTACACGTTTTTCGCAAAGCGCTGACACCAACTGACCCTAGCTTCCCTCTGTTGTTCGGTTAACAGATGCGGAATTCAGCGGGTCTTTGAAATCCCAATTGAAGCCTCAATCTCGCGATATGTCGATCTTCCGTGATGATAATGCGCACAGCAACGATGTTTTCCTGGGTCTCAGTCATTTTTGGTGCAACTGGCCTTGGATCGTCGCTAAGGCTAATCCGTCCCCGCTGGAATTCTTCGAACTAATAAAACGAGAAATTGTCGACTGATATGGTGTTTCATTAAAGAAAACAGAAATCAACTCGGCAAGGCATTCTAGTTGAGATAATTTCCTTCAAAAGTTGTAAAAAATTATGGGCCGAAAATTTTCTCGTCTTAATTCAATTTTTGGAATAATTTGTTAACTTAAAAAATTCACTGTATCTATAAAACTATTTAGTTCAGGCCCTACGGGGTTCGATACCGCGTTTAATGATAAATTATGGTTTTTTGCTAATAACTCGAAAACGGTCAACTTTTCTAAAAATATTCTAGAAATCATTTTGTAAGCGCATAAAATTTCCTTTTTAACCATGTACTTAAGTACCCTCTAAAGGCAGTGGTGCACGTTCCATAGGCCTACGACAAAAGGGAAAAATGTTTAACATATGTTTGTTTTATTTTTCTTGTGGCATTTTGTATCCTTAACATAGTATTTTTTTTTAATTATTTTTGTTTAAAAATCCATTGTATACAGTTAAATATTTAATAAGTTAGACATAACTTTTAAAAGTAGCCGCCTTGAAATAAAAATAAATGTGTAGAAACCCCCAAATCAAACAAAAATTTTGAACATTAATTTTTGTAACTCAGTAAATAATACTCACGGTGATATTTTTGATTAGTATTAACTTAAAACTTAATTTTTCACATTTAATTAATTTAAATTGGGGGTAGGGGGCATCCCCCCTCTCGCCTCCCTCAAAAGTGATCGTGTATAGTATTTTTCTAATAATTTGCAAACTTTTAACTTGGCCAAAAACAACTAAGTAATGGTTATTGAGGCTGACCAAAAGTCCTCTCTAACGATGTACAATACGCCCCCCTTACATCAGTGGCGCACTTTTTATAAGCATTTAAATAAATGAAAGGTGTGGAAAACCAATATTTTTTTAATTTTATTGTCCTACATGTCTGGTTTTAAAACTTATATTATTATATATTAACCAAACTCAAGGCAGCGGTAGATCTAGCATAGACGCACCGAAAATAGTCAAATTTGGCATACGCTTGAATCTTCATTTAAGACAACCATGTTGGAACAGTACTACTACATAAACTGCGATCAATGAGAGAAGTGTAACAAAACGGGATTTGAGCATAAATGGTATTTTTGCCATTTATAAGTTTTTAAAGATTTTTAATTAAATATTGTCAACATCAACAAGCATTAATTATATGCAAGACTAGGTTAAGATTAAGTAAAATTTATGACAACTCGGCGACTTGTTTTTGGGCATATTTTCAGGTTCGCTGTATTTTAATAAAAGTTGTATTCGGCTAATATGTCCTTTGAGCCACTAACATCAAAATAATTCATATTTTGTAACTGGAAACAAATTAGCTAAACTATTTTCAACTTTTAAGAAACACACTGTATGATTTTAAGTTTACCGAATTTCTGAGTCCACGCATCTTTGAATTGCGGTGGTATTTTATCTCTTTGTCTTTCTCGCCAATGCGAGAGAGCTTAAGTTTCAGACCACGGCAACCAAGAATGTCTGTAGGGCAGAGTGGTGGAAGAAATCCGTTAAAGAAAGCTTAGATTTAGACCAATCAGCTAGTGGCAAGCTGAGAATGTCTAGAGAGCAGGGTACTGAAACTTTCGAAAGTCTGGAGGGAGCTCACTCTTTAGTTACGCTTCGCTTGTTTCGTTACGCTTCCGTTCACACTTCTTAAGGGGGGTTTTATTTCAACTGGGGATATTTATCAATTATTTTAACATTGTATAAAACTGTTAACTTTACTATTCATAATTATTTTACTCTTTTCTTTTGGAGTTTATTAATTTTAAAACTTTTAATTATTACCGTTTCCAGTGTTTTGAAATAATGTTTTTATCTCTTTTATGGTTTTTTAAGATCAAAATACAAACCATTAGTTGCCCTAAAATCGGCATTTTTCTTCAACAATATATCCCAAACCTAAACTAAATTAAACAGTTGATTGAATAGTTTCACTCATTCAATCAACGTTTAAGATGTTGATAAATATATATATTTACAACAAATATATAAAAGGTTTATAAAACCTAAAAGTTTAAGAAGTGTAAATATTTGAATATAAAAGTTCAATAGTAGTAAAAAGTTGATATTCAATTAGTAAATATAAGAAATGAAAGTGTGAAGCTACAAGAAGAAAATTAAAAAGGTATGTATGATTATCCTACATTAGTTATACATTTGAGAAAAACGTTGATAGCACTTATTTCCTCCAAGAACCGTCAAATTCCCTTTCGAGATCGTGTAAATTTAATAACATATAGTAACATTTAGTCTTTTTATAATTTATATAAGTTGTAGTCTAAGTTGGTAGCTTACAACATTTAAGCCTTGGCCACTTGAGGTGACAGTACCACTGTCACACTGGCCGCGTTACAGAAGCAACACACTATAACGAAAATATAACGAGGGGAACCCACTCTTGTTGGGGGGTGGTTCTCCCCCCTATATGTTTTTTTCGACATTTTTTATTACTTGGTATATCAAATTTGACCATTTTTGGATCGCCAATACAAGATCTTCTGCTGCGTTGAGAGAGGTGTGATGTACAGCGGCGTAGCGAGGTTTAAAGGGCGAAGGGGGCAGAGGATTAAAATGGCGCCAATTTTTTTTTACGTAGAAATAAGTATCAAATTAAAATAGCTTCTTACTTTTTTATTATTATTGATTACATTGCTTATAGTTATATTAATATTGTGTCGAATTTAAATGGCACGCTACCGATACCCTAGCGGGTTAATATTTCGTTTTTTGAAAAAAAAAAAACAAAAATACTTTACACCTAGTACTTTTTGGAAAAATTCAAATCAAACGGATTTTTTTTGTAGATATAGGTGCAAAAAGCATGTACTTTTTGGAAAAAATGGTGCGAAAGAAGAAAATTTTTAATAAGAACGAAAACAAATTACAAACAAAAATTGTAGAAAACTAAAATTATTGAACAAGATAGGGCGCCAAAATTTTTTGGGAAAAATGGGACCAAATACAAACGTTTTGGTTAGTTTTAAAGGTATTTAAGCGCCGCAATTAGTTAGTTCTTTTTTTGTAGGTAAACAATAAATTTGGCGCCCCTTTACCTAAACCCTTACTTCACGAAATTTAAAAATAATACTTTGGGGAAAACAGGCTAAATTTAAAAAAAAGCCACTAAAAACTAAAAAAATTGCGTTGTAGGCGAAAATTAAATAAAAATTAATCAACACAGGCGAAAATTTTAAAAAAATTAAGTATCTGAACAAAAATGGCACCGCAGTAGAAAACTTGTAGATTTAACGAAAAAAAGGGAAGAAACATTGTCTTTTTTGGAAAAAATGACGCCAAAAAAAATGTGCTGGTAAGAACCAAGAAAAATTACAAGCGAAAATTTTTGGGGCTAATTTATCTTTAATTCTTCATTTGGGCGCCCCCTGGCGCCCTAGGTAGGTGTTACGCGACTGTTTGATCTAATATTAAGAATTACAGGTGCACTGAGTTTGTTTGGTTTTGTCTTTCTTACCGCGATGCATGATGCTTTGGGCTTTAAACGGCAAACTTTATTTTTCTCGTAGCAAGCAAAAAGGTCTTCCTGTTTTACGAACGGGGGCGCTGGCAAAATTGTATAATTTCCACACTGCCTAAAAAGAAGCGTAATATTGCTTAACTATCAAAATAATAAGTTGCTCAAGGTATTATTTTTTTACAGTACCAATTTTAGTTGTTACTACTTAATAAAGCTTATACCCTGTTTCCACCAATGCATGCCTACCCCGATTCAAAAAACGCATCACGTGATGGCCCATGGATTTGCACCGGTTTTAAATGCAGCGTCACCTGATGCGTTTTTTGAATCGGGGTGGCCATGCATTGGTGGAAACAGGGTATGAGAGTGTCCATGGGGCGCCAGGATTCTTGGGGCGAGTGGATCGAGGAACCCCCCGCGCCTCCTTACTCCCACACTACGCACCTGGTGATGTACATCGTTGGAAAGGAAATTTATTCGGCTTTAAAAATAAGTTTTAAAACTACATGTAAGACAACAAAATTTAGGAAAATTAAAAAAAAGTTTTTTCCACACCTCTCATTTATTTAAATGCCTATAAAAGGTGAGCCACTGATGTAAGAGGGGCGTCTTAAACATCGTTAGAGAGGACTTTTCATCAGACTACTTAGTTATTTTTTGCTAAGTTAAAAGTTTGCAAATAATTAGGAAAATACTGTAGGAGGGCACTTTTCCCATCCCCAGATTTAAAAAGGTTAACTAGAAAAAGTCAGTTTTAAGGTATTACCAACCAAAAATAATTTTTTACTCACTTTCATTAATATTTACTGATTTATAAAAATTAATGTTCAACATATTTGTTTGATTTAAGGATTTCTACAAACACATTTATTTTTATTTCAAGACGGCTATTTAAAAAATATATGTCTAATTATCCCAACACGCATAACTCAAAAACTATGTGCCGGTTTTAATGAAATTTGGTACCTAGGTTGGGTTTTGAGTCTAGATGGTCCTATTTAAAAATTAATAAAATCCACTGGACATGCTTAAAAAAAGGGTGGGGGTAGATTGCAAAAATTAGAGTTTTGAAAAAAAACTTACATGTGTGTTACCATATTAAAGGGGTTTATGAGGGGCATTATTCAACGCCTTCTCTTCCAGTTTCTCCATGAAAAAGTTCGCAATCACTGGCGATAAAGGGCTACCCATTGATACTCCATCGATCTGTTCATAAATTTTTTCATTGAAGGTGAAATATGATGTCGTCATAAACCCAAAGTCTGGTTTCGATATGTAGATGACACTTTTGTCGTTTGGCCTTATGGTATAGACAGCCTTAATGAATTTCTCAACCACATTAACAGCATACACCCCAGTATACAATTTACAATGGAAACAGAGAACAACAGAGAATTAGCATTCCTTGACGTACTAGTAACGAGGAAAGAGGGACGACTAGGACATACCGTATACAGAAAACCTACTCGCACAGACCGCTACCTAAACAACACATCTAACCACCACCCGTGCCAACGAAAAGGGGTAATAAGAACATTGGTAGAGAGGGCGAAAAGAATCTGCGAACCAGAACATCTAGACAAAGAATTAAACCATCTTAAAAACGCCCTCGTAGCAAATGGATACACTCAAAGCGACATAGATAAATGTATACGACCAAAGCCGAGCACTAGAAGTAACAGTAGCGGTGGACTGAGCAGCCGCGAAGTTACTTCAAGAGCCTTTCTGCCCTACATCCCTAGAGTGACGGATAGGATCGGACGTATTCTGGGAAAACACAACATAAAAACGATCTTCAAGCCATCTAAGAAGATCGAGAACCACCTCAGATCTGCGAAGGATATAAGGAACCCACTAAGTTCTTCGGGGGTATACCGCATTCCCTGTACCTGTGGAAGTGTCTACATCGGAACAACCAAACGGTCCGTAAACACAAGAATCAAAGAACACAAAGCCAACTGTCGACTCGGACATACGGAAATATCCGCAGTTGCAGACCACACACTAAACAATGAAGACCACCGAATAAAATTCGAAGACACACAAATTCTCTGCGCCTCCTCTTCATACTATCCAAGACTCTATAGAGAAGCAATCGAAATTCATAAACACCAGCAGAACTTCAACAGATCTGAAGAAACTCTTAAAATTAACAGAACATGGGTACCGGTTCTTAAAAACACTAAACGGCTCGCTTATAGCAACAAAACTGAATCTGGGAAAAGTGACCAATCACCGACCAGCTCTGATATACGCCCCGCCCATCATAGCGTATATAACCTGCGCCCGCGACAGACTAACCACCAGTCTTAGAGAAGCCGACAAACAGTCAACATCTCCTGAAGATGCCATCCACTCGAGATTGCGAAACGTCGAGAACGAATTTCCAACGACGACGGCCGAACAGCTCGAAAGCACACCCACCATTGGACGATGGCCGCGAAAGCCTTTCACAATTTGTAAGCTGCAATTCTTTGCAATTTTTGTAAAAACTGAATTCAATTGTTCAATAGATGTATTATTTAATACAACTTTTTATTTTGTAAATAAATATTTTTTTCTTGATTAGTTTTTTAATAAATAAAACTTGTCTTAGCTCTAAATAGCGAACGCAATGATGCTTTTTTGAGAAAAGACATAAGCCTATAAATCCAAAACAGCTTACCCGATTTTAATTAAATTTCGTACTTAGAATGTGTTTTGACTCTAGATATTTAAAAATAATTAAAATCAACTTGATATAAGCCAAAAAAAGGTTGGAAGTAAAATCGTGTGAGCTTAGGTGCCTATAAATAGAGAGTATTAATAAAGGAACCAAAATTAGGCAACTCGGCCCTGGGTCTAAAACGAAAAAAATTAAATGCGGTCATTTTACCTTCCCGCCAGATATTTTTTTGTTTAAGGCTTACTTGGCTTTGATAGCTATTAAGTATTAGCGTCCATGACGATAGTAAGTACTACTTAGATATAACGAAAAAATCACAAAAATTATGTTAATGAGTAATAGGCCCAGAGAAAGTTTGGGTACGATTTCGGGGCAACTACCAAACCCAGAACAAGTGAGAGTGTTTTCGGCAGACAGACACACTTAATCGTAAGTATCATCCGAAAGAAAGTAAAATATTACTTATTTTTGCAGTTATTTACTAATTGGAAGAATTCTTATTTCGCCCAGTTCTTTTGAAGACAGGGTTTGAAATTATCATGAAATTTATATAAATATCATATCAGATGCTACTCGCATATGTCGAATATCTACTATATTCGTGATACATGTATATTATAATATATATTATATATTACTTAATATGTATCCTCCAAACCCTGATTGAACTAAAAAGAAAATATTTTAATATTTGACCTGAGTAGATCAAACCCAAGTCACTTTTATAAATTATATCTAGTATATTGCTTTTAAATTATAACAAAAATATTAAAGATTTAAATATCATTTTAGTTTATTAAAGTTTTCAGTTCCTCTTCATTTGATTTCCGTCCATCCATCACCAAGCTTTAACCCTCCATTGGCGGGTGAATTCTACCCTCGCGGAGAGGCGGGTGGTTTATAAAGGTAATCCAATTTTGGCATGTTCTGCCCGGTATCGATGTAATCATACTTCGTAACCGCGACCTTCACCGCATCGATGTATCTCCGTACCCGCAGCCCACGAGAAAGACCGGCCCGGGCGCGGAAATATCACGTGACCGTAGGAGGCTCACAAAAAAAACGCCTCACGGCCCGCTGTCATTATAAAACATGTGTGTTTTCAGTTTTGGTATGTTTGTTTACGTCGATTTTTTTAAAATTCGGGAACGAATTTTATGTGAATTTTATCAGTTATTAAAATAACGCAGCCCACGACAAAGACTGTAGTGGGCTGCGTTAAAATAATTAATGGCTAATGAGTAAATTATAAAGAAAATACCTATAAGATAAACAATGCCGCGAACGTGTAATAAGTGTTGTTCCTTGTCGGTCCAACTATAAAACTGAAACCTAATATGTTGCAAACGGGAAAGAAGTGGTAAAAGATAAGATCTTGGATAAGATTGATCAAGTAATAGACATCCTTAGTGACATTTTCGATAGTGAGAGTGAAAAATGTGTTCAGTTGTCATTTCTTATGGTATTTTGATATGGTGGATACACTTTAATGTTGGCTTTATCCTTGTTTATCCAGTCATCTAGTGCATACACGTCAATTTACAATTCTAAGGTAATTAGGTACCTAATATATGTACCTGAAGATATTAGAGTGCAAATTTTGTATAATTTTTTATTTTATAGATTCAGTTCTTTTATCCATAATAAACACATATATCAGCAAAATATTTCTTTCAATTTTTGCCTATAAAAGAACAAAAATTTTTTGTTAATTTATTTAAATTGTGTAAAAACATATAATATATTAAGCAATACAATAAGAATCCTGGGACTCCTAAGATCACGTGACCGCCGACTTGCTTATAATTTGCCATGGCCGGTCTTTATCGTTGGCTGCGCTCCGTACCCTTAGTTAGCGGAGGATTAAAGCTTGGTGATGTATGGACAGAAATCAAATGAAGATGAACTGAAAAGTTTAATAAACTAAAAAGATATTTAAATGGAAAGCTCACCATTAACTCACCAATTATTGCTATACATTAGGCAAATATTAGCGACGGACCGTTCGCGACAAAACAGAGAGGGTTTAACTAAGAAATGTCAATGTAGATATTTATGGCTACCATTAGTGATGGGCAATACGGGTCTTTTTTGAGATCCGGCTCAACGGATCCGGGTCAGTACAAAGAGCCGACTCACTGAACCGGCTCGCGGATCCGGATCTTTCTCATTTATGACGATCGTGATTTCTGCGTTCGGTTCTCCGCTTCGCTGTCAATTTGCGCTCTTGGCCTTGGCTTGGATACGTGGCGCCACCAAATCCTTGGCGGGACATAAGAAAACTATCACAACGCCATTGTAGTTATGAATCATCTGATCGACCATAAACAAAACATCAAGAAACACGTCCTTTTGTTTTCAAGTAATTAAGTAAATAAATGATCTTAAATTGTGCCGTAAAAAATAAAGTTTTTAAGTTGTCAACGTGCTCTTTACGTAGCCTCCCTTTAGTGTTCTGTGTCTTTGCAATTCGTGCGATTCAACGGATCTCGGATCTCTTCGGTCGCTTGATTTTCTTGAGCGGTTTGAACTGCGGTTCAGTCGGGAGTTCTGTGGTCGGAAGAGTTCGTGAATCTTCGGACGCTTTCTTATTCGTCAGATCGTCAGAAAGACTCATGGATCGCGGATCCGCGAACCGTCTCTTTGAAAATCCGAGAGTTGGTTCTCACGGCTCAGTATAAAGATCCGGATCTTTGAACCGGTTCATTCGCGAACGACCCATCACTAGCTACCATGGCCTGAGTTGCCACAAGAGTGCAGGAAGGATGGCTCGTCACAGTGAGCTGAACAACATCCTTCAACGGGTTTTGACTTCTGCAGGATTCCTTTCAATCCTTGAACCCGTTGGAGTGTGTCGAAGTGATGGAAAACGCGTAGATGGAATGACCAGATTTCCTTGGAAGTCTGGCAAGTCATACATTCACTTGTCTTCAAAAAAAGCAGGAGAGGTTTGTCGTCTGGGTGAGTCCACAAAGAGAAGAAAGTATGAGGAACCTTTGAACCACTTTTGTTTTGTGCCCCTTTCTGTTGAAACGCTTGGTCCCCTTGGAAAAGAAGCCAAACAACTGATAGAAAAAATTAGT
Source organism: Aspidapion aeneum (assembly GCA_963576565.1). Taxonomy (NCBI): domain Eukaryota; kingdom Metazoa; phylum Arthropoda; class Insecta; order Coleoptera; family Brentidae; genus Aspidapion; species Aspidapion aeneum. The sequence goes on from OY755039.1 coordinate 8,639,742, forward strand.
AAACATATAAGGGGCACATTGGGAAGTGGTTCAATGATTAAGTCATTTATTTTTCAAAACGTGAGTCTGGGCTGTTCAGAGGGGCAACGCGGCGTCAGTGCTCGGGACGCTTCCTTCACAGAGAGGTTTGGATGAGGTATTTGATATTTAATTTTTATTTTATATTTAATTTTTATTTGATTTTTTTATATATAGTTTTATTTTTTATTGTTATTATATTAAGAACTTATTTAATTTTCTACAATAAACTATTTTCTAGAAATGTCAAAATATCAGGTGTTTTTACTGTTCTTTTAACCAAAGAAAACCCACCTCCAGAGAAGAGTTATTATTGTTTAAAAATAATGAAAATTCATAATATTTTGACGTTTCTTGGTTAAACGCTCTCGGATAGATTCTTGCATTTACACGAAGAGATCGAATAACCGAACGGTCCAACGCTAATGTTTGCCTTTAGTCACTGCAATTATAAGCCTTTTTATGGCAAAAGTGACAAAATTTAAATAATATTATTGCGCATGTCTGGTACGTAGCACGAGTTGCTGCACGGTCTGAAAAGCTTGCTGCTTGCAAACACGTCGGACCGTGTTGACATGCGTGTGGTCATTAAAATCAGAAAGAAAAGGCTGATTTAAAAATAAAATAATATACAGGGTGTTTCATTTATTATAAGAAAGTTGATGTCAAATTTTGACATATAGAACGACATTTGACAACATATGTCATATGGGTTAAAAGGCTTTTGACAAACTATATAACTTTTATATTTAAACATACACTTTCGTTTTAAGGTACTTAGGATATTTTTTATTTTTTAATATGTAGCTTAATTTACCGAATGCTGCCCAGGCCAATCTTACTCGTCAGCCGTTTGGTTTTCCTTTTTGGAGTGTAAACTTCTGTAGGCGCGTTTAGCACTTTTTGTGGGTACTGGATTGAACTGAGCCGTCACCATTGGCGTAGCTAGCCTTGCTTTTCAGGGGGGGGCGTGGCCCCGGTCTATCTTGAACAAAAAGCAAACATAGGTTTTAAAGAGTCGTGCAAAGTGTGCAATGAATAAAAAAAAAATACGCGCATTAAATGTTCTAATATTTTAATATAACAAATTTAATAATACATTTACCAACTTATTTATATGTATACACAGGAAGTATGTAATTCAGCAATTCTACAAAGAAAGTTTTCTACGTCGCTGACTGAAAGCGTCTACCACACTGTCTAAGTCGACCTCAACATCTTTTTCTATGAATAACAATGACAAACCTGAGTGTCTCTCTTGAGTCATAGTTGTTCTAAGCCAATTAAAAACTCTCCGCATGGCAGAGAAAGACCTCTCGCAAGTTGCACTTGAAATTGGAAGAATACTCGCAACTTTAAAAAGTTGGTAGAGGTTTGGATAGGTGTTTTCTGCTATATGTTGTTTGATAGAATCATGACCAACAGTTTGATTTAACCGAAAAATACAATTCTTTAAAACGGTCATTTCTGCTCTTAGAGCAGAAGTATTAATATTCAAAATTTCCCGGTATTGCTCGACGAATTTATTCCATTTAACGACGTGGGAAAACTTAATATGAAAATGGTTATGAAATTGTCACCAAAATCGGAAAATTTTCATAAGACACTAAACGCTAACCTCAAAAAAACTAAAAAGATTATTATATTTATTTTAGAAAAACAGTTTAAAAAGGTCTTTTATAACCTTACGACATCTACAACCCGATTTCGGAAACAGAGGGGCAAAGGTAGCTGCCTTTATTAAATGCGAAATTTAACTTACACTTCTATAATATTTTACAAGATGTCGCCAATATGTATGAAATATTCAATATGTATAATTATGTTTACATTTAAAAAATATTTTCGGGAAATTGCATAAGTGCAGAAAAGTTACTGATAATTTAAAGAGAAAAGCCTAATTCCGCAAGACAAGGGCTTTTTCCTGAAATGTAAACATTATCTGAATGATTTTAAATTTTAATGCACCTATTTTATTTGAATATTTCCCGAATAATAATAGAAAAGTATGTATTTTCAGCGTCATGTTCTTTTACTAGTAGTCGGTAGGGGAGGCCTAAAATATCTTAGGGGGGGCCTGAGGGACTTCAGGGGGGGCCAAGCCCCCTCCCCCCGGCCCCCCTAGCTACGCCAATGTTGAAGTGTGATAATAGGCTAGCTAGGAAGGTGTTAGATCCATCATGAATCCATTTATTTGAATATTAGGTTTGGTTCGTCTTTGATTAAATAAAACTTGTCAAAAATATTAAACCTAAATTACACAACTGCCCCGCCCATTTTGCCACATATAGGTACCAAATTTTATCCCGTATGCGGGGCAAAATGGGGCCAAGGCAACTTTTTACACAAATACATAGTTAAAGTTCTAGATCGCTTAAACTAAAAATTAAGACATAAAGATAACATATCTAGCCAACTTAATTCCAAATGAAGAACGCAATGGTGTCATTTTATATGAGAAATAAGTCTATAAAGTTAGGTATGCCATTTTGCCCCCGTTTCCTTACATATTTATGACGGTAAGTAAAATTTTTCATTTAAACAAAAATGGAAAACAGCAGTTTCTTTTTAATGTTGTAAATGCGAACATAAAAACTTGTCAGCCTAATTAAACAAAAGCAAACGTATACCATTAGAACACTTTTAATTGCTACTCAACTGTTTTTAATTGTTTTGACTGAGAAAATAACGTTTGATACAAAATAAAACTATACCTACATATAAATTTCCTTTTTAGAGCGTGGTGCCTAAATTCAACATGCAGAATATAATTTACCTTCCTAGCCCACGAAGATTGACGAAAAAAATTTTTTTTGGAAAAACGTCGGAAATTTGTTATTTGGGTGTATTTTGACCTATCTTAGCAATATCGTCGTGATGTCTGTATAAATATTATTTCTGTCCATAACACGATAGCTCCTAAGATTCTCATAAAATTTTCAGCTAAAAGCTGGTTAGATTTTAGTCAAAATCCATTTAAGTTTTTTGTCAATTAATTTTTTTTTAATGCTAACTTCGGAGCATCGTATCAATATGCTGAAACCAAAAACTTCGTAAGAGCTTTAGTTTCTGAGAAATTTACAAAAAACTTTTTTAAGGCTTATATATCATGGCTTCACATGAAGTGTGCTAATAGGCTAGTTATAAAGGTATCAGATCCTTTATGGATCCATTTATTTTTCTAGATAGACTAGTAGTTTTTTTGTTTGTTAAATTTCAAAGATTTATTAAACGGTTTCCATTTTAATACAAAAAGTAATGTACCTATTTTTAAAAAATTAATTAATACAATACAATTATCACAAAAAGAAACAATAGAATATTTAAAATCTCTTATATTTTCACATCCCCAGGGTAAAGAAGGACCCAATAACATTTTGGCAAACAAATAATACTTCCCCAAAGTTGCCCAAAATTTTATCTGTCTCCTTTTAAAACATGTTTTACTAAAGAAAGAGAAAGTGGTTCGTTTGCGTATGGTAACAATGATCTTTATCTAGAAATAAACAAAGCAGCAGGTGAAACAGTAAATTTTAGATCAGATAATAATAATCATGTATGTGAACTTGTTTTGTCCAATACAGTCTGAACTAATTCTGCAACAAATAGACCAGGCAAAAATTTAGGATTTCCAAATAATTGTACCTCTTTAACAAATTTTGTACACATATGCAGTACCCTTCTACGGTTCCAAGAACCTTTTTCGTTGAGTTTTTGTTAATTTTTCTTTGGCGCACAGGCGATTTACTGATATACGAGATTCGTACAAACATAACTTTCTTGTTTATTATATTTCTTTACAACCGGGACCACCCTGTATATACTGCCTACATTTTCTAAAAGCTGTTAAAATTTCTAATAAAATAGTGTATTACATTTTTGTTTTGAAATTAAAGAAATACTCTGCCAATATATGGGCCCCTAAGCTCACACTAAAAACTGAAATATATTTTATTTAACTCCAGACCTAATTACCTTTTGTTTGATACCACACAAACCATGTTTTGACTTAAACTCAAATTTTTGAAATCTACCCCCACCCTTAAAAAAAAACTATAATGTATTTTGTTAAACTCCAGACACAATTACCTTTCGTTTGATATCACACACGCCATATTTTCACATAAACTCTAATTTTTGAAATCTACCCCCACCCTTTTATTTGGTTTGTGTTCGGTGGATTTTGTTCATTTTTAAATGGGACCATCTCGACCCAAGACCCAGCCTAGGTACCAAATTTCATTAAAATGGGCCAAGCGGTTTTTGAGTTATGCGCGTTGGTCGTTACAGACAGACATACAGACAGACAGACAGACAGACAGACAGACATACAGACAGACAGACAGAAAGAATTTTTGAAATCAGAGCAACTTTTTTTTTCTCGAAAAAATTAGGATCACCATAGCTCACACTACTATGGTATAGTATATGTGTGAGCTAAAATATGAGCAAGTATTTAGTTTTTCCAAAAAATTTGCGATTTTTTAAAAAATCTTTTTTCGTTTTTTATTTCTCAAAAGCAGAAAGGAAAAAATAAAGAAGACGGTTAATCAAAAAAAGTTTTTGGGATCTCACTACTACTAAAAAATCATAAAAAAGAAGTAAAATATTCTACAGAGGAAACATGATAAGTTTTTAAGCTGACAAAAACAGAGCAAAATCGCATTTTCTTAAAGATATTTTTTTGGCTCGGATTAATCAAATTTTCTTTAAAACCGTTTCAATTATTTAAATGAATTATGGCGCTTTCACAAAGAAATAAACAAAAACTCCAAAAACTAATACAATCGTTTTTAAGTGGTCGCAGAATGGCAGTTAAAATCAAAGACGTTCTTTCAGATTTTAAAGACTTAGAGCTGGGAACGCCACAAGGAAGTGTTTTAGCGCCTTTAATGTTTTTACTTTTTATTAATGACTTACCTGAACATATCACTAAGGGCTTAGTTTTTCAATATTGTGACGACACTACTATAGTTATATCAGGTAAATGCAGTATCGCGGTTCTTCAAGATATTAAAATAATGCTTTCAGAACTAACAGAGTGGTGCAAGAAAAACAATATAATGATCAATTGCAGTAAAACCGTATGTCTTGAAATTACAACAATCAGACAACCAACCCTGAACTGGTCTTTTGATTTTAATGGCCATATTGTTAAAACTGAGAAAACTGCAAAATTTCTTGGTGTTATAATCGATTGTCAACTGAATTGGAGCCAGCATATTGACTCAGTGTGCTCTAAACTTAACAAAAACCTTTATATGTTGAGCTCCTTAAAAAATTCTCTCACTAAAAATGCCTTACTCGGCGTCTACTACGCTCTAGCTTTTTGTTTTTTTTTGTTGTGTGGGGTCAGGCTAGCGATGTTACGAGGGTTCTTATCGCTCAGAAAAGAATCCTTCGTCTGATGTTTGATCTACCCTATAATTCCAGTTGCAGAGAAATCTTTAAAAAGCATAAAATACTAACTGTGATATCAATTTATTTACTTAATATTTTAACATATATTCATAAAAATAAATCAAATTTTGCAATTAATGGAACCTATCATCAATATGCCACCAGAAATCGAAACAACTTTTGTATTCAAAGACATAATCATGAGTATTTTAAGAGCTCACCAATTTTTGCTGGTCTGCGCCTATATAATCCTCTTCCAGAGGAGCTAAAAAGTCTGTCCAATAAAAAATTTAAATCCCAGTTAAAAACATTTTTGAGCAATAATGCATTTTATTCTATAACAGAGTTCCTAGAAGCTATTGGCTAATATACCGAACGTTTTGGGTTGTGGTCTCTCGGTCGTTTTATTATTTTATTATTTTGGTTTTTTTAGTGTTTTTTGTGATTTTATAAGTCATATTATTGTTTGTTTTAAGTCATGTTAAATAGTGATTTTTTTAAATATTTTTTTTACTTAGTAAGTTTTTTTTAATGTACTACTTTTTGACTTGTTCCTTTCTACTGTATTGTGGTGCTCGGAATGAAATAAATATCTATCTATCTATCTATCTAAAAAAAATTGTAGATGCAAGGATAAGCTACATAAATAATCAGAAATATAAAAATTTTATTTCAATGTTGTCTGTGTTTATCTCATAGCATTGCCATTTCTACTGAGGATTTTATCCGGTAATATTTTTTTCCTTTTTTATATATTTCTAAATAAAAAAGTATTACACCTGTCTATCTTCGCGATGGCGCTCTACATGCGTGTTTTTAACGTTTGAAAAATAAGAATCAAGCTCCCGATCAGTATACATTTATGAAATTTATTACAATTAACAAAAATATTCTGGTTGATAAGCAAACCTATATAATTACCTAAAATTTTGCGCACATATCACAATATCGCCAATTTTTCTTGTAAAGATGCCAAAATCGACGTTTTTTTTTTAAATACTTAATACAATGTAGCCAAAAGCCGAACTTTACAAAATATGAACAAAGTTCTTCAATTTTTCAGAAACGATGAGTCTCCCAGTTGAGGAAATTTAAAATATCAGATATTGAAGCTGTCCTGAACAGCTACAAAATTAAGATTGGTGTATAAAAGTTTTGTGGAAACCGACGATATAGATAAGCGTTACACCAAGTTAAAGCCCAAATCCTATACTTCTGAATACGGCTGCTAATTTATATCAGCATTCATTTCTCAATGGTGTTTCTTGCCGAAATCCAAAAAAAAATAAACGTTTTCAGACCTAATTTGTGGGTTACTGACCCCCCTATGGGGGTAGATGGCGAAAGTATGTTCTAAAATGCTGAAAAATAGCGGAATAAAAAACCAAAGTAAAACTAAACTGCGTTTTCAATTTTTGAAAAACGCTTCCCCCACCTACTTGGAGGGGTGCAGAGTGCTTCTGCACCATCCGCCAGATCTCCACCATAGGAATTCGTATTCTACTATTTTTTCTGAAAATTTTCATTTATCAAACAATATTGTATCATAAATAGGCAAGCAACAAATCATTTCCGAACTGACTATTGGAAGAACTAACGCCCCAGAAGAAGCTTTAAAAAACTTACATTTTGAAGAAATAGGCATTAAAATAGGCGAACAGTACTTGAATATATGCTGATGATATCGCCTTAATAACAGACAAGAAAGAAGAACTGATAAAAATGCTGGAAGATCTGGATACAGTAGCTAAAAATAGGCTTGAATATGAACTACACTAAAACTAAATTCATAACAAACACAGATGAAGATGAAAACCATCAAAAGAAAATAGAACAAATAAGATATACCTATATCTGGGACAAATTATTAAACTAGAACAAAGAAAACCAAACAGCTGAAATCAAGAGACGAGCAAGATTAGCCTGGGTAGCATTTGGTAAATTAACCTACATATTAAAAAACAAAAAATATCCTCAGTACCTCAAAACGAAAGTGTGTAACCAATGTATCCTTCCTTTGCATTGTGGTACTCTCCTAGATGGAGCATTTTTAACTAGATGTATAGTGAGTGGGGTCCTTTGCTTCACACTGAATTCTTAACGGCGAAATAAACCTACGTTTTTAGCAAAAATGTAGTCTGTATTTCTTACCCTTGACGCGCTTCGGTCTTAGCGACCATAATCATAAGGGCTTAAACAAAGTGTCGAAGAAGTCCTTCTTGCAAACGCCACATCATCTTAACTTAAATTATATCCAATTTTAATAAAACGAACATTAACTTAATTTAAATTTGTCTGTTTTACACTGAGTGAATCGTAAGGTTAGATTCACTCAGTGTAAAACAGACAAATTTAAATTAAGTTAATGTTCGGGGGAGGGAGGGGGTCGGTTTGGTTCGGGGGGGGGGCACTTTAGGTGATATTCTCTTTTGGTGAAAAACGGTATATATTTTTTTAAGCAGCATTTTATTGAATTAGTCAGTGGTTGTAATTTCGATGATAATAACAATAGACACTTTCATGCGCCGCAAGCAAAAATTTTGAATTTTTATTAGCAAAAATATTACTTTTTACTATTTTTTTGTATATTCGAAAAAATTCTCGGGGGGGGGGGGGCAAGTGCCCCTAGTGCCCCCCCTGGATCCGCCACTAACGGTATAATCGATTTTCTGGAAAATAGGTTTCCTACATTTGATATATTTTTTAAATGCTTGACAAAATCCGCTACGCATCGTTCTGTCAATGACATTTGAGTGCGGAAAAATCAATTTTCTGGATACACACGCTATTTTTTGAGGAAATAGGTTTTACATATTTGAAATAGTTCTTTTTGTGAGGTACTTTAGTAAAAGTTTGTTTTAATTTAAAAAGGTTTTGACGACTGAACGTACGCGATGAGAAAACTCTTAACCTTTGAATCCACCCCCGTATTTATCGAAAAATAGAAATTGGAATTGTCCAGAAGAGATTTCATGCGAGGAAGATGAACTTAGGTATTAATACAGGTAAAAAATAAAAGGCATCAGGTAGACACAGTGACTGATCACTCGTGCTCAGTGATCAAAATTATATGACACAAAAACGTAAAGCAAAGTAATAAATTTAGTTGGTATTTTTATACCTATGTAAGAAAAAAGGTATTGTTCGGCGCGGCCGACGCGGTCCAGGGGTACAACTCGGCGCGAGCGATTTGGCGCAGGTTTACTTTGATAATAAGTTCAATGTTTTCATATCATATTTAGAAATTTCTTCATTGACATGGTTAGGATTTCGCTCTCGATCAATTGACAACGGTTAGGTTGGTTTTACAGTCTCTAGGATTCCAAAAAAGAGGTTAGGAGAGTATGTTTTAAAAAAATCTGAGGGCACGGCAGTGCCGCGCCAAGTTCGCGCGCCGTACCATCTTTTCTTGAAACATTTCAGCCGATATTTGACCTATCTAAAACTCTACTTGGGAATGAGCTATGAATCTCAAACTTTGCACAGTCGTAGATCTTCATCGGGTTAACAGTCCCTCCAAGTTTCATGGAATTCCATAAAGTAGTAAAGTAGTTACGAAATTTCAAAAAACGTCGAAATTGCCACTCACTCACTTACTCATGTATAGATCATCAAAATGCTACTGTACTTCCAGACATGCTACAAAGCAGAAATTTGGCAGACTGTTAGAAATTATAACCAAACCTCTGGAAAAAATCAAAAAAACCCAAAATTCTAATTTGCACCCCTCCCCTATACATGTAAAAGTAACATTGCCCACTTCCAGAAATGGCAGACTGATAGGAACTATGATAAAACTGTTTGCCTAGAGAGCAAGTGATCCCGGGTTCGAGTCCCGGTCGAAGCAGAAAACTTTTTTCTTATTTTTCTTTTTTTAATTTCACTTGTTGTTTATAGTTTTAGGTCCTTGCATTATTTGCAATTTGATATTTAAGAATTATATTGGCAATCGCCCATTGCGATCAGAAATTTTAACACACGAAAAGGTGATCTCATGTTTTCAGACGTTGATAGTTTACGTCTAACTTTTGAGTTTTCATACCTTTGACAGTGGGAAGGAAGAATTATAGAAATCAGTTTGATGACTTCGTTGAGTTAATACCCTGAGAGTCTCTGGTTCTTGTATTGAGACATCGCAGCCTGCATAGATGAAAGTTTTCCGAAAAATTTTTGTATAGCTTCGGTAGTTAAATGATTAGAATGTTTGCCTAGAGAGCAAGAGATCCTGGGTTCGAGTCCCGGCCGAAGCAGAAAACTTTTTTCTTATTTTTCTTTCTTTAATTTCACTTGTTGTTTATACTATTTGCTCAATTATGTAAAAAAATTATGCAAGTAAAGCTATACTAATCTATTCTATTCTAAACGAGCTTTAAAACCGCATATTCGCATGCCTCGCTGCGAGACCAAAAGAATGCCTCGGTCGCATTTATGCTCAAGTGAATAAATATTCGTTTGAAGTATCCACTACAATCGGGTAGTTTCGCACGCCGCGGGTCGATGCGTCACATAATCGATTTCTGTTAGCCACGCCTTCAAAGCACGTAAAAATACGTATGCTTGTTGTGCATATTCGATCCGAACCGAATGTCGTTTGCTGCGCCACAAAGGCACGTATATGCTCGTTCGACTTCGCAGCGAGGCATGCTAATTCTGCCTTCAATGAATACTTAAAGCCCGGTGCCCACCTACGACTTTCTGTGACGCGTGAGCGGGCCCGAGAGAAAGTCGTAGGTGAGAAACTAACATTACGGCAACGGCGAGTTGTCTCGGCGGTGAATTATCCCGACGAAATACGGCTAATCGGCCTCAGCGAATTGACGCATTCCCTCTCTGATTACCTATATCTACGAAACATATTTTCTTTACTTTAGTTTACCTTTCTTACTTTATTTTGTGGTGGTTCATTTAAATGTTCTTTAGCTATACCATTTTTCACACACGACTGACTGGAGGATATTTCGACCCAAATATGTATTTAATTTAATTATAAATATTTGTGCCACATTTCATTTTACAAAAGGTAAATATTTTAAGCAAACAACTCGCAGCGAAACGCAACTTGATGTCCGGTTCGGTTATTGGAACTAAGGCTCTCGCTCTATAGTTTGATTTTTATTTAATAAATATTAATAATAATAATAAATTAATAATAGCCTTATATATTAAATTCAACGTTAGAAACGAGATCTAGGCAAAACATTATTAAAATAAACATATATATTGTATATATGTATATTCAGGGTGTCCCAGAACTAATGGTACATAGTTAAACTGTAGATTCCCTGGGTCAAAATATTACGATTTAGCCATACTTACCTTAGTCCAAAAGTTCGTACTAATCGAGATACAGGGCGTTAAACTTTATTTTTTCAATTCGATTTTCTTTAATAACTTTTTTACCAATCAATATTTTTGCAAAAAATTACCAGCGTGTAAGTTTTTTTGAAATTGGCCAGACGATTCCGTTGAAAATTTTGATGTACAATGTACAGGGTGTTCCTTGGACCACTGCCATTGCATTAAAATCAGTGTATTTTTTTTGTGCCGCGGTTTATACCAGTTTTTACATAAAATAATAGATTTCCCATCCTTTTTATGTAAAAAAGTTATACTGTTTTAAAGTCGCTCAGAGCAACGGTTTTTGAGATTTTTGCATTTAAAGTTTTTATTGCATGTGAGTGATATGCCTCATTAATGTATGATACTTTCTTCAATTATTTCTACTAATTAATATTTTTGTGATGTAAAATGTACAAGGTGTTCTTTGGACCACTACCATTGCATTAAAATCATCTCAGTGTATTTTTTTGTGCCTCGTTGTATACTTAAAAAAGTTTTTAAACAGAATAACATTTTAATTATTAAATAATTTTACAAACAGTTCTGTAATTTTAAGAAAGCTTGACAGAATGGACGCTGACAGCAACTTTATTGGATTTTATTGTTTTTATATTTTCAAAGCCTACTATAATAAACAATTTTAAATTTGATTTACTATTTGTCAATTTTAAAATTTTAACTTAGTTGCTAAGAGCGCCATGCTTAAGAAATTTTATATTTTTAAAAATTTTTAATAAAATATTAATTAAAATTTTCTTTCAAAACAATAAAAAAATACTTGCATTAATAAGGTATACGTACTTACCATTTTTAAAAAAACTAATACGAAGAGGTTTTTGTTCCTCATTAAAAATATAGCCCTACACAGTTGCAATAACGGACAATAACTTACAATTATTGTTTTAACATACTATATTTTTTAACTTAATATTTCTTAAGAAAACATCCAATCTTAGAATGCTATAAAGAAGTTTTGATTATGAAGTAGGTAAGAATTTAATCACAAATCCTTTACGCATACAATAAAAACTTCTGATTTAAATATCTTGAAAACCGTTGCTCTAAGCGACATCTAAACGCTATAACTTTTTTACTTAAAAAAATAAAAAAATTAATGTTTTTAATAGAATCTTGTATACACCGAGGAACAAAAAATTTAGACCTATTTTAATGTAACGGTACCGACCTAGAGAAAATATTTTAATTTTTTTTACCAAAATTAAATCGTCCATGCCCAAAAACTACCAAACCCAATTTTATGTGCAAAATTATTACTTAGTTGAAAGAATTGAAGAAAGTATCATACATAAAATAGGCATATCACTCACTTGCAATAAAAACTTTAAATGCAAAAATCTCAAAAACCATTGCTCTGAGCGACTTTAAAATAGTATAACTTTTTTACATAAAAAGGATGGATAAACCATTATTTTACATAAAACCTGGTAAACACCGAGGCACAAAAAAAATACACTGGTTTTTATGCAATCGTATGGGTCTAAGGAACACCCTGTACATTATACATTAAAAATTTCAACGAAATCATCTTGCCAATTTTAAAAAAAACTTACACGCTGGTTAGTTTTTGCAAAAATATTAATTAGTAAAGAAGTTATTAAAGAAAATCGAATTGAAAAAATAAAGTTTAACACCCTGTATCTCGGTTAATACGAACTTTTGTACTAAAGTAAGTATGGCTAAATCGTAATATTTTGACTCAAGGAATATACAGTTTAACCATGTACCATTAGTTCTGGGACACCCTGTATATTGGTGGGTGTGCTTTCGGGCTGTTCGGCCGTCGTCGTTGGAAATTCGTTCTCGACGTTTCGCCATCTCGAGTGGATGGCATCTTCAGGAGATGTTGACTGTTTGTCGGCTTCTCGAAGACTGGTGCCGACAAACAGTCAACATCTCCTGAAGATGTCATCCACTCGAGATGGCGAAACGTCGAGAACGAACTTCCAACGACGACGGCCGAACAGCCCGAAAGCACACCCACCATTGGACGATGGCCGCGAAAGCCTTTCACAATTTGTACCCTGTATATTGTGTTAAAAAAATTATGGTTCTTTAAATATAGTTTCTTAACATTATTAATAAATATACTTTTGGTAAGTAATGCTTTAACATGAAATTTTAGTTAGGATTTTCTACATGTTTCTTTAATTTCAACAGTTGACTTTATTTTAACACATATTTGTGTTTAGTCAAAATTTATTTTGTTTTTTACGATTTTGTGCTTAGTAGTAGGGTAGTGATATCCAAGCTTTATTCACAGAGATTTTTTAACAGCATTAGTAGTACAATATTTTGTCTTTTCAGGTTTCTATACCACATCGCAGGAGTTTCTGGCTTGTTGTATTTTATGCTAAACAGTGAACACAGCACTAGCAGTCCCTCGACCGTAAGTTGGTGCAGCGGCGTTTTTAATTTCATAAACTTTGGCACGGCAAAACGTGCTTTAAGCGGTCGTTTACCGTGCGCCTTTGAGCTTCAAAGAGTTCATCAAGTGAAGCTTTCAGAGTTTAATTCTTTGCAAAAAGAACACGTTATTTTTGAAAGTTTTAAATTAGAGTTTTGAGAGTTATGTAGTGGATGTTCTTTAAACAATAATAAACAGTTTTAATTATATTTTGGAAGTTCTTGAAATCGGTAAGTTTTTATAATTTTGGATTTATAATGTTTTCTAGTAATAATAGCAGCCCTAAAAAGCTTGGCTCAAAAATTTTAACATCTAAAGCAGAATTTAATCGTTTTGAGCGTAAAACTTATTTTAGATTTTAATAGTATAATTTATTTATTGTTTTGACCAGGGCCGAAGTTACTAATTATTTCAAGAGAGTTTGAAGTTTTGTGATGTGTACGTAGGGGAGACCAGGGATACAATCGACAGTTTTTTTTTAAATTTTATTTTGCACTGTGCTCTATTTAACACTATTTTGTGTTCCTTTCGTAAGATAATTTTGTTCTTTTGTAACATAATTTTTTTATACATGCATTTAGTCGAAATAGCTTTTTTTTGGGACAGCTCTGCTAAACTAGCCGACAACTAATGTACATTTTATTTCCAAGCCTGGGGCAACAATGGACACGGTATAGGGATATAGGGGAGACTGGGGCACATTTGAACACCGGGCAGATTAGAACATCTCATTTTTAGAGTTTGCTGTTAAATAAGAGAAATTTTTACTTTAAACATAGTTTGGCAACACTGCCGGGGAATGACAGTCCACTGAAATTGTGACGTTAAGCCTTCATTCTGTGATTCCCCAGGCAAGTAAAAGGTTAGAGCTTCTTAGGCTAACATTTTTAAGGGTTTGATTTTGTGTTGCAGTTGGTGTTTTATTTCTGTGAAATAAATTTCGAATATTTTATTTGAAAGAGGTAAGTCTCTAAGACATATTTTATTGATACTTTTTTATTTTTTAAACTTTCTTGTGTAAAAAAAACACAAGTTAATAAAAATGTTATGTTGCGGTGCACATTTGAACATAATTTTTGGGGCACATTTGAACACAAGGAATTAGGTGTTTTATGAATTTTTAAACCAAAAACTAATTTAAAAAAATATGGAATTAGGTGCTTTATGAATTTGTAAGGCAAAAAAACAACAAAAAAATTTTTTTTTAGGGTTAAGATGGTAAGAAATTATGTGAAAAAAAGGTAAAAGCAACATACACAGAAGAAGATGTGGAAGCAGCGAGGACAAAGAATGAGCTTGAGGGATGCTGCAGAAAACTATGGAATCTCAAGGATCAAAGACACCTTAATTAAATTTAAATGTAAATGATTTTATTCTTGTTCGATTTGCTACGAAGAAATCTCATTGCTTGTTTGTTAAACAAATTGAGAACATAACATCGGAAGGCATCACTACTAAGTTTATGAGGAGAAAAGATGATCTTTGGAAGTTTTACTTTCCAGAAAAAGACGATGTCAGCGTCATAGATGAGGAAAATATAATGTTAAAGCTGCCAACCCCTGATAAAGCAGTAGGAACCGCCCGTGCTGTCTCAGTTTTATCATTTAAAACTGATTTTTCTTCATTTAATGTTAAGATCATGCAATGGCGTAATTAAGTTTTAGTTTAAAATACGATTTTTGATAAGTAGTTAGGGTGTTCAAATGTGCCCCAGAGATGTTCAAATCTACCCCGACTTGGGGGCACATTTGAACAGTTGTAAGCCTTATTAATTTTTTTTTTCATAGTTTTCCTTAATACATTTTTTAAAGTTTTTTTTTGAATATAAGTTCTTTTTTAGTCAAAGTTTAGGTATAAAACAAAATAAAAGTTCAGTAAAAAAAATTAGGATACTTTTTTTATCATTTTCGTTTTTTTTGTTCAAATGTGCCCCACTCTCCCCTAATATAAGATATATTTGACAATTGTTTAACTAAAGAAATTAATAAATAATAAATTAACATATTCAACTTCCTTATGAAGACCCCTTCAGTAAATGCTTTATTAATTTTTTCTTGTAATGTCTGACCATCTGGAACAAAAAAACGCGTTTATGGGAATAAAATAGAAATCTCGCATATTGCATCCTCTAGTATTTACATTGGTGTTTTATGCTTTTTTTGTTAAACATTTTTTAAAAATTACTAATTAAGTTAAACTAGACAAAGCTGGGGATACAATTAATAATGGGCATTGTCCATTGGATCCCATCACCTTTCTTTTTTTATTTTTAATTAAAAATTCAAACAGTATTCTAGAATCCCTATCCATCGTCGTAAATGAAAATGGTATTAAACAGTCCAATGGCAAAAACGGAATTCTTAATACCCGGAGTTTATACAAAAACGTCATTCATCCAGAAGAGGACCTAGGAACTTTATTTGAGGGGGGGGGAAATACCATAATAAATATTGCATATTAAACTATTTTGCATAGTGAACAAGAGGTGTATTCTGTGTATATAGTTTGAGATTTGGGGGGGGGAGGAAATTTCCCCCTTTTCCCCTCCGGTAGATCCGCGCTTGATTCAGCAAAACAAGACAAGAGCAAAATCGAAGTTTAGTATAATAAAGTATTTTATCAAAACCGGACAAAATCATCATAAAAAGGGGTCGGGCTAGCATGATCAACTGTCTCCTTTCTTTTCATGTATCTATACTAGTTCTGTCTCTTTTCCTCTCATACAAATCGGTCCTGGTGTGTTTGGACCCAAGATACATCAAAAAATAAAAATGTCTGTTCTTCTTATCAAAAAGTTATCAGGTGGGTACAGGGTTGCCAGATTTTTCAAATTAAAAAGCGGGACAAATTAAGTAAATGCGTAAACACAAAAATTTTAAATAGATACTAAAAATTTACATCGCTTTTAACATAAAGCTGGAGTGTTTTAGGAACCAGATGGTGTGTTTACCTATTTAGTGAGTTTTTTTTACTTGAAGAGGTGAAAAGCTTTTAAATTAAGTTGTGTTTCAGACTTCTATTGTCTTTATCATATTTCGATGATCAAATTTCCATGCATAAAAAAATATGTGATTTGTAATTTCTTTTAAAGTGTTTTGTGAATTTTATTTAAAATAAACAAATATGAACCAACACATAAGATAATTATGTATAGATAAGAAATATCCGCCCTTAAATGAGAAACTAACTTAAACGAAAATGTAAAACATTCCTCTTTGATTTTTTTTTTTAAAATAAAATTTATATAATATAAGAAAATACAGAAAGCTAAAAAAATAGGACAGAAAAAAACGGGAAAATCGGGACAATTTGCATAAAAAGCGGGACTTTAATGAGATTTAAAAAAAGCGGGACCAAGCTACAAAATGCGGGACCGTCCCTCCTACGGCGGGACGTCTGGCAACCCTGGCTGGGTAATAGACCAACGAAAAAAAATTGTCTCGAAAACTATGAAACTATGAAATTATAGCGATAAAAAGCGGTATTTAATATTTTGTTAGTTTTTAAGAATAATTTACTGTTTTCTTAATAACAAATTTCAAAAACAGAACATTATGTAAAATAAATGACAAATAAAATATTTGAGTTTTTTTTACAGAATTTGAATATATGCAACAACCAGTTAGGTATACTTATATAAAAAAGCCTATCCACCAAAATAGTTTTTTTTAAATGAAATTTATAGAAAGCTTTTATATATTTATATAATAAATAGGTACATATATATTAGGGATTAATTGGGATAACGCCAGGCATAATATATCTGTCATATTGCATTGTAAAACTATCAAAATACTGCCTGGAACTATTAATGCCTGGCTTTATTCCAATAAGTTTGTAGAATTTTAAAAAACTAACAACGACCCAGGCACGTAGATAAGGGGTGGTACTAGGGGACTGTACCCCCACCCCCTGAGCATGTTTGTATCCTTTCCACCGATGTACCTTTTAGGTTCCTAGAGGATGCCCTAAGGTATAAAAAATGGATCCATGACGGATCTGATACCTTTCTAGCTCATTAGCACACGTTATATCAACCTTGAAAACAGTTTTTTGTAAATATCTCCGAAAAGTAAGCTCCTACGAACTTTTTGGTTATAACACAATTTTTTTCAAAAAATGCGCGCTACTATATTTCGAAAAGCGCATATTGATGCAACGCTCCGTTAAAAAGTTAGCATTTTTTAAACTTTTTAATTGTCAAAAAAATGTCATTAGCATTGATAAATTTTGACTAAAATCTAATCAGCTCGTTGCAGTATTAAGTACTATTTTACCTGAAAATTTCATGCAAATCGGTTCAGCGGTTTAGGACCTATCGCGTTACGGACAGATATACATACTCACACACACACAGACAGACATCGCGACGATATTAGTAGGGTAGGTCACAATACACCCAAAAATAAAAAAAAATTCGGCGTTAGCCATTACTGTGCGGGCTCGCAAAGGTAAAAAATAGTTGGGAAAACATTGGTGCAAAATCGTAGGTCGGCCTTATTATAAACTACAAAAAATAAAACATTAGCTTACATTGTTTAGAGTGGTAGAGCCTTTTAATTTTTGAAGTACTTTTTCCACTTTTTCATGAAAAAGTTAAATTTTGATGTCCCCACCCACTGTGAATAAAACTTGTCAGTGCACATCTTTTTTACTTCTTATGATTTTTTTGTAAAATCGGCAGTTTCTCTAAAAAATGCGAAAAACACGAAAAAAAAACAATGAATATATTTTTTTCAGACAGAAATATTAAAAATACAAGTGATTAATGATTTTTATAAAAGTGCACTATACTACAAATAAAACAAAATTAGTTTGAAAAAAATCGGTTAAAAATATAAAAATTTTAAATTTTCCAAAATTCTTCTGTTTTTCGTTTTTGAGTCGCCATATTTTATTTGGTATGAGTTTGACAGATGTCCAATAAGTGGAATTGTGTTCTCAAAGGTAAGGGCTTTCAACTAAGGACACTCATCGTAAGGGCAAGCTTTATAAATAAAGCTTGCTTGACGATGAGTGACCTTACTTTCAACCCCTGGGAGTCAACTTTGCATTAACATGAAAAGTGCTATAATGCCTCTAAGCGAATAGAGTATAGTCAGAGACTGTCCCTGGTATAGTCCAAAAAATATATAAATAATAGAATAAATTAAAGTGTTCGTAATTCTTCTAAGTATACAAGTGCGTTTTTTACATTAAATTACTTTTAAAGCAACTTTTTTAGAACCCAAGTTAACCATGATCTCATGAATGTGTCCTCGTTTTACAATGAAAATATCAAATCATAATTATTGTTGCTATAATAAATTTAATTTATTTTATTACTTCTTGTAAAAACATAAAAATTATTATTTATGCGTACGTGTATGTTATATTTTTACTTGCTTGAATTTTAAGCATGCAAAATTTGAATTTGGTCTAGTTTTCTTTTGTTATTTTATAAAAAAAATGTTTTTTTAGCATTTAAGTAAAGAACTTAATAGTTTGGGTATTTTTACCTTAATAACCACTTCCTTTCCCATAAAGCAATATGCTTTTAATAAAAAAACATAATGCATTAGTCCGTTGATTTAGTGTAAAACTTCCCGTTACGTTTGAAATTTTGCACAAGTCTTCTCCATATTCAAATTACGTCATCATTGTACAGGTATGTTTAAAGGAAAATGAAAATATCTCCATTACGGCTAAAGGATATGGATGTTGTAATATATCGTTCGAAGGCTCTTTCAAAATGCTAAAACAGATAAAAACATTATTTCAAAACACTGGAAACAGTAATAAATAAAAGCTTTAAAATTAATAAACTCTAAAAGAAAAAACTAAATTAATTATGAATATTAAAGTTAACAGTTTTATACAATGTTAAAATAATTGATAAATTTTCCCAGTTGAAATAAAAGCCCCCTTAAGAAGTGTGAATGAAAGCGTAACGTACCAAGCAAAGCGTAACTAAAAAGTGAGCTCCCTGACGACTTTCGAAAGTTTCCCGTCTCAGTTAAAGCGACCCTGCGCTTGAAGGGACAAATATCTTGGCGTTGATTGGCTAGAATTCTACTCCCTTTCGGCTTGGCGAGAAAGAGATAGACTGCGCTTTAAGCGCTCCACTAAGAGACAAAATAGCAATGCAAGCCCTACTTAAAAACCCGTTAGAAAGTAAAATTACACAGTGTGTTTTTTTTTTAATTGAAAATAGTTTAAAATTTGTTTGCAGTTACAAAATAATAATTATTTTGATGTTAGTGGCTCAAAGGACATATTAGCCGAATACAACTTTTATTAAAATACAGCAAACCTGAAAATATGCCTACAAACAAGCCGCCGGAGTTGCCATAAATTTTACTTAATCTTAACCTAGTCTTGCATATAATTAATGCTTGTTGACGTCAAAACAATATTTAATTAAAAATTTTTAAAAACTT
This sequence comes from Aspidapion aeneum, assembly GCA_963576565.1. Lineage (NCBI taxonomy): Eukaryota > Metazoa > Arthropoda > Insecta > Coleoptera > Brentidae > Aspidapion > Aspidapion aeneum. Next base: position 8,659,344 of record OY755039.1, read on the forward strand.
ATAAATGGCAAAAATACCATTTATATTCAAATCCCGTTTTGTTACAAGATCATCAATATTCTACTGTACTTCCAGACATGCTACAAAGCTGAAATTTGGCAGACTGATAGAAATTATGACCAAACCCCTGGAAAAAATCAAAAAACCCCAAAATTTTAATTTACTCCCCTCCCCTATAAGTTATGTAAAAGTAGCATCGCCCACTTCCAGAAATGCTACAGAGTTGAGCTCTGGCAGACTGATAGGAACTATGATAAAACTAAAGGAAAAAATCAAAAAACCCCTGATGACGTCTGAAGTTTGATATTTTTATGGTGTTTGTCAGTAAATTCACAGGAAAATCGGTCTCTTCAGGCGAATATATTTTTACCGTCTTTTTTAAATTTGCAGTGTTGTGATTTGATTTGATATCTCAAAAACTGCGTTTATGACGAACAGATTTTGTTTAAAATATAATTCTTAGTTTTTTGGCTGATATGGTTTTGGAATGATGACTTTTTAAACATTTAAACCCTCTACTACCCCCTTGCAGCTTCCCAATCAAAAACTAGGGGTCTTATCCACAGGTATCGCAAAATCTTTGTGCCGAATTTGATTAATACCACACAGACAGAAGAACACAAACGATCACAAAATTTGGCAGTTAAGTCTTTTTTCACCCAAAAAACTGATGCTGAGCTGACTACTTGCTAGCTAGCCCATTAGCACACTTTAAGTCAACTCCATGATATATCAGCCATAAAAACAGTTTTTTGTAAATATCCCAGAAACGAAAACTCCTACCAAATTTTTGATTATTACACAAATTAAAAGCTTAACTTCCCACAATAACAATATCGTTAAAATGACCACCCTGTATCTCAAAAGGTAAGACGTTTAGGACATATGTTCATATGAAGCTTTTTTCTTAAAATGGGCCCAAAAATCACCCCCATAAATATTGCCATTCAATTAGGAAACACCCTGTATAATATAGCATATTATAAAAAGACTATTTGCTAATAGAGAGGGATGGGATTCAAGCGCGAAATCCCTTTGACATGGATATTTATAAACTCTCGGAGGAGCAATATGTTATTTTTCTACAGAAACCGCGTGCAGACTTTTCAATCAATAAAAAAAAAGCAAATATATAATGGTTAGTAAGGAAAATTGACAGCTCAAATGAATATTAAAAGAAATCAGAATAAAGGCAAATTTGTAAGTTATATAAAATACCTAGAGTTTGTAGCTATTTTGGTAAAAACTACATATATTTAATCCTAATCCTTAATATTTATAAGGTTACCTTTGGCTAAGGATTAAAATTTTTGGAAAATTATACTTTAGTACAAAAATATTATAAGGATATGGTTGATACAGTGATTTTCGCCCTACGTAAAGCAAAAAAGGGGTTATGAGTTTGGTTTGGTGTATGTATTCAGATGTTCCACCATAACTAAAAAACTACAAAACTACTGATCCGATTTTCACGATTCATACGTCTTCGTTGTTTTGTTCATATTGACGTTGCCGGTAAAATAGAACATGCCGGACATGGCACTCTACTGTTGCTTTAACTTGTAATTATTATAAAGTTTTGAAGGTAATGAACCAGTTAATTCTTTCTTTATTCTCGTATCATGCATCCCAACAAACACAGTGTCAAGTATCCCTAATAAGGGGAGCATTGATCCGTAATGCAAGATGTCAAACAAAAATTAAAAATTAGCAAACTGTCGCACTAAAATTATAATTTTATAATAATTAAAATAAAAATTGTCACATATTTTTTATTAAAAAATATTTGAAGATTGTATTAACCATCCCCAGTAGTAGCTAGTAAACTAAGTGAATTATATAAAACAAAATAATGCTATAAACACAACACAATTGTGAGTTACAGACTAAACAAAGCGGGGAGAACTGTTGAGTGAACCCTAAGTTTAAATCTGACTTTTCTAGTAAATTAAGTTAAAACAAAATTGCTAATTAGTCTTACTGACTAGATTGTAATACAATAAACACAGTGTGTTTGACAAATAAAAAAAAATTAAAAAAAAACCATCCGCAGTCTTCCAGTTTTAATTAAAAGTTATGATACTGGCTACAATAATAATAAAAATGATAGACATTCTAGATAAAATCAAAATGCTAGAACGTTATAAAAATTGTTTATTGTAATATTTGGTTTTGGTCGGGTTACCCAGTTCTCGTCTATTTTTTTTTGGTTTAATGAGCAGCATTGTTTTTAATTCGGCTTGTTTAATTATTCTTTTTGTAGCTAGATAAACTTGGTAATACAATGCACTTAAAAATTAACAAAAAGAACCGTTATTTCTCAGCAGTGAAAATTAGCAAAAATATTTAACAAACAATAAAGTCACATGGCTTGGTATTTAAGGGGTTCTAAGTCAAGTTTCAAGAAGAGGAGACGAATTTCAAACAAAGAGGTTTATAACACTTTTCTTTTTTTTAATGGCAACATTTTTAAACAGACTATTATTGCTTTTGATTTTACTATTATTTAAAAAAAATTGCAGAACAACTATATGATTGCCAAATTTATATATTTTTTTTTATTTGCATTCGATCTTTTCATTGATCGATATTGTATAGCAGTGTTTTCGCCTGCTTTTGGTTTTTTGTTTCTCTCGTATCTCGGTAGATGGCGCTTCTTGCTATAGTTCTCTCACTAATTACATTTAATTAGAGACAAAACCGTCTGATTAACTTCGCAAGATTTGTCACATTGACCAGCAGTGTTCTGAGGAGTCCCATAAGGACGAAGCGGTTAACTGTCAACACTTATTAGGTGTCCATTAGATCTTGGACCCCCGTGAGGTTAAGCTTTCAGGCTACCCACGGAAAAATATAAGGGAAACAAAAAACTCCTTTTTGCCCGATTAGCCACGAATCTTGTTTGATTTAATTCACGGGTACGAAATTCCACGTTTAAAATTTTTTTAAATAAAAAAACACCCAACTGCTAAATCTAGTTGTACCTACTAGCCGCGGTTGGGTACAAAATTACCCAATAACCTGATTCATGAAAATACAAAACTGTATAATTTCGTAAGTGCGCTTTGAGCATCAAAACTAAAAGTTGAAGCATACAACTGCGACTAGTAGGTACAAGTAGATTTAGCACTTGAGTGTCTTTTTTCTAATTTTTTTTTATTACAACGTTTTTTTTCTGTACTATTTACCATTTACTTTACTCCGCAAATTATATTTTCTGCTTTACTCAAGTTTCTGTTGGTGTAGCACATTTTGCTTTTAATGTTTATGATTTTCTTATCTGTAAACACAGGATACACAGATTTTTCTCTATAATTCAAAACGATTTTACGCATTCTGCATAGTTGACATTTTATTTAAATTTTAGGAAGTTGATAGTAAATAGTCATTTTTTCCCTTGTATGGTAGACTTGGGAATCTCTTTTGGAATCCATCCACTAATCAACAAAACATATTGTCGTTGTTTTAATGATAGTCACCTCCTTAAACTTAGAATGAACTGAATATTCGCATTATATCCATTAATTGTCGTAAATTTGTCGTGAAAGAAAAAAGTTCGTCGCGCCTCCCGTTCTTTCGGAAGTGGGTGGTAATGCTAAAGACTCAACTTAGTTAGCACTACCACCATGGAAAAACCTAAAATTTAAAAAAAAGTAATCTCTTCAGTAATAATTGTTGTAAATTTTTAGTGAAATAACAAAAATTGTCGCGCCTCCCGTTCTCCTTGCGCCTCCCGTTTTCCAGGAAACGAGTTGTAGGGTTAAGTTGAGACTCAACCTAGGATTACTTCTTAAGAATTGCAATATATTATGCATTAATTGTCGTAAATTAGTCGTGAAAGAAAAAAATTGTTGGGCCCTTAGTTCTCTTGGAAACGGGCTGTAAGTATTTTGAGATTTTCATTATAAATATCAGTGCTATTTAAGTTATTCAAGGAAAATGCGATTTAAAAATTTTTATTTATGATCTGATTGGAAAAGTTGTCATCTTTATGATTTTTCCGCCGCAATTTAGAAGAAGAAAGGCCAGGAATCAAATCGTTTGAAATAATGTTCTGGTTAAGTGTGCCAAATTAAATACTTGTACTTCTAATAGTAATTTTGTTTTGCTTCTACTCAGTGGCAGATCCAGGATTTCCCGGGGGGGGGGGGGTTCGGTTCAGGTGTAAAATTTAGTATCCAAAGGAGATTTATTATTTTTTTTAAATTTGTGACAAATTTTAAATAAGTGATGCTGCTAAACTTAAAAATAAGTTATATGTCTGGGAGGGGGGGGGGAGCCCTCTGGCACCCCCCTGGACCCGCGACTTCTTCTATTCTCTGCGCTATTTGGAAAAAGTACTACTCGAAACGAAAAAAATATGGTTTAGGTATACAGGGTGTTCGGTACTTGAACCGTCAATATTTTTTGGGATATTGGGGGGTCTTCGAGAAGCCGACAAACAGTCAACATCTCCTGAAGATGCCATCCACTCGAGATGGCGAAACGTCGAGAACGAATTTCCAACGACGACGGCCGAACAGCCCGAAAGCACACCCACCATTAGAGATTTTGTGAAAGAAAATCAATTTCAACATTAAAAATCAATAAAAGTATCGACAATTGAGAAGTTCATTTTCTTTTAAAAACTTCTTTAGTGATTACCTTTCTAACGGTATGCTACACATTGATAAAAAAAAGCATTTCTGTTTTAAAATACGGATATTCCGTCAGAAGGGCGAGACTCGTTCGGAATTGGTAAGAAAAACAATTTGATGTTTATGATCGTTTACCTACATAAACAAAAGTTAAACTTTTAACAATAATAATGTATTGTGTTCTTTATTTATAAATTTTGTTCGAAACGATCATAAACATCAAATTGTTTTTCTTATCAAGTCCGAACGATAATTGCCCGTCTCACGGAGTATCCGTATTTTAAAGCAGAATTGTTTTTTTTTAATCAATGTGTTGCATACCGTTAGAAAGGTAATCAACTAGAGAAGTTTTTAAAAGAAAATAAAGTTCTCAAGTGTTGATAATTTTTTTAATTTTTAAATTGATTTTCTTTCACAAAATCATTAATGTTATTCAATAAAAAACCTCGTATGTCCCTTTTAACAAATCTATTAATTAGTTGAAGTAGCATAAGATTACAGAATTATTAAAAAAATGGTGCTTTTCCAGACATTAATAAAAAGCTTACGAGGGTTTAAGAGTGGGATTTTGGGTAATTTGAGAAAAAAAAATTAAAAATTCATATCATATAGCCGTGACTCTAAGAACATAAGTTCCATGGTTGAAAAGGTAGCAAAACAATATCCCAAAAATTTTGACGGTTCATGTGCCGAACGCCCTGTATATTTCAGCATACCAAGACTATAAACAACAAATTAAAGTTGTGGTATAAGCACATATTCAATTTAATTTTTTTTAATGGCCACTGTGCGTCTCGCCACAACCAATTTTAAAATTGGCAAATTTTCCTATGAAAAGCCTGAAAAAGAAAAATAAATAGTTTTTGTGCAAATCCTTAAATAGATATACAGGGTGTCCCAGAACTAATGGTACATGGTTAAACTGTAGATTCCTTGGGTCAAAATATTACGATTTAGCCATACTTACCTTAGTCCAAAAGTTCAAATTAACCGAGATACAGGGTGTTAAACTTTATTTTTTTAATTCGATTTTCTTTAATAACTTTTTTACCAATTAATATTTTTGAAAAAACTAACCAGCGAGTAAGTTTTTTTAAAATTAGCAAGACGATTCCGTTGAAAAATTTGATGCACAGTGTACAGGGTGTTCCTTGGACCACTACCATTGCATAAAAATCAGTATATTTTTTTTTGTGCCTCAGTGTATACCAGTTTTTATGTAAAATAATGGTTTTCCCATCCTTTTTATGTAAAAAAGTTTAAAACGGTTTTTGAGTTTTTTGCATAAAATTTTTTTATTGCATGTGAGTGATCTGCCTAATTTATGTACGATACTTTCTTCAATTATTTCTACTAATTAATAATTTTGCACAAAAATTGGGTTTGGTGATTTTTGGGCATGGATAATTTAATTTTGGTTAAAAAAAATAAAAATATTATACAGGGTGTTCTCTGGCTCGGTACCGTTACATTAAAATAGGTCTAACTTTTTTGTTCCTCGGTGTATACAAGATTCTATAAAAAACATTAAATTTTTAAGTGAAAAAGTTATGGTGTTTAGATGTCGCTTAGAGCAACGGTTTTTAAGATATTTAAATTATAAATTTTTATTGTATGCGTAAAAGATTTTTGATTAAATTCTTACCCACTTCATACATATTAGCAATAATCAGTAATTTTTTATAACATTTTAAGATTGGATGTTTTCTTAGGAAATATTAAGTTAAAAAATATACAGGATGGTTCTTGAATTATCATAAGTGTGTTAAAACTATTGTAAATTATTGTCCGTTATGGCAACTGTGTAGGGCGATGTTTTTAATGAGGAACAAAAACTTCTTCGTATTAATGTTTTTAAAAATGATAAGTATGTATACTTTATTAATGCAACTATTTTTTTATTGTTTTGAAAGAAAATTATAATTATTAATAAAATTGATATTTTATTATTTATTTTAAAAAATATAAAACAGCAACAAAGTTAAAATTTTAAAATTGACAAATAGTAAATCAAATTTAAAATTGTTTATTATAGTAGGCTTTGAAAATAAAAAACAATAAAATCCAATAAAGTTGCTGTCTGCGTCTATTCTGTCAAACTTTCTTAAAACTACAGAACTGTTTGTAAAATTACTTAATAATTAAAATCATATTCTGTTTAAAAACCTGCTTAAGTATACACCGAGGCACAAGAAAAATACACTGATGATTTTAATGCAATGGTAGTGGTCCAAAGAGCACCCTGTACATTGTACATCAACTTTTTCAACGGAATCGTCTTGAAAATTTCAGAAAAACCTACTTGCTGGTTAGTTTTTGCAAAATTATTAATTAGTAGAAAGAATTAGAAAGTATCATACATAAATTTGGCATTTCACTCACATGCAATAAAAATTTTAAATGCAAAAATCTCAAAACCCGTTGCTCTGAGCGACTTTAAAACAGTATAACTTTTTTACACAAAAAGAATGGGAAAACCATTATTTTGCATAAAAACTGGTATACACCGAGGCACAAAAAAATACAATGATTTTAATACAATGGTAGTAGTCCAAGGAACACCCTGTACATTGTACATCAAAATTCTAAAATTCAAAAACGGAGTCGTCTTACCAGTTACAAAAAAATTTACACGCTCGTTATTTTTTGCAAAAATATTAATTAGTAAAAAAGTTATTAAAGAAAATCGAATTGAAAAAATAAAGTTTAACACCCTGTATCTCGGTTAGTACGAACTTTTGGACTAAGGTAAGTGTGGCTAAATCGTAATATTTTGACCCAGGGAATCTACAGTTTAACTATTTACCATTAGTTCTGGGACACCCTGTATAGGGGTAGTTCACTTAAAAGAAACGAATTTATTAATTTCCTTTGTAGTCTCATTATATATTAAAAAATTGCAAAAATACTCGTAGTATGCTTTAAACCTGATGAAGTGACCGAGAAAGCTGGTGTCCTGAGCGGAGAAACGGAGCTGGGGTCGGGGTCATAGTCCAAAATCAGTGAATAAACACCAAAAACCTTGTTCAAGATTAAATTTTTATGTTTGTATTGTATTTTTATTGCAATTTTGCATTATTGTCTATAAAAGGTATGACTCAAGTTTTTGTAGTGTTGTTATCGTAAAAACACTAAAACCATGACAACATTTAGTTAATTAATATTTTGCACGAAATGACTTCCTACGCATACCTATATCGGTAAAAAACAAATTTATAAAAAGTGATTCATAATTTTGTTGACAGTTTTATTTTTTTAGGATTATTAGTTTTTAAGCACAATATTTTTGTTAATTGTCAAACACGCTGTGTTTACTGTATTGCCATCAGAGGCGTTGCTTGAGCTGCGTGCAACCAATAGGGTGTGTGACAGTAGTAATAAATAAATATATATTTATTTTTAAATATCTCTTTAGGTTTTGGAAATGCTAAAAACAAACTTTTTTGATTAATTTTTTCTCAAATTCATAGTTCTTTTAATTAAATAAATTCATTGAATTCAAACAATTTGCCACGTGATTCAAAACAGGCGGTCTACTAATCAGCTGCGAGTGACGTCACAAAACAGTAAACGCCTCGAACGAACCTATTTTCTGTGTTATTTTCTTATGGATGGTAATGTTTGCTTTGGTTTAAAGTGCGAATTATAGTCCTAAATTAGATTTTATTTTGTGTTTTGCTTATAAAACATATTTTCAATGGAAAACGGATTCTCCAAAGCCGATAGCTCCAACGTGCCAATGCTGAATTCCTTTATGGTGGCAGGCTTCTTTGCCAACAACAGTGATTTTTAAACTGCGGAATTTAGAAACGTTAAAATGTTGATGTAAGTATTCGATGAGTTGTTTTGTATATAACTGAAAGTTCTTTTATGATATTCTTCGCCTACTTTTACTCATTTAGATTTTGAGGTTAGGTTATATGTTTTGCTTTTTTGTTTAATATGCCACTTACAATAGATTCAATTAAATACCCAATCATTATTATTTTAAGCATTAAGAAACAATCAAAAATTGCAGGACAGGGAGGCAAAAAGTATACAACGACCAGCAATACTTGAAGTACTGCATAGGTTACACTGCATAGTCCTGCGTAGGTACGGCCTAGTCCTGCATATGCAATGCCTAGTCCTACATATGCACTGCTCAGTCATACATTTAGCCTGCATGTGCACTGCCTAATCCTACATTTAGAAGTACTCCCTAGTCCTGCCTAATAACTGCCTAGCACCGCCTAAAAATTTGTACACCTTTCTGCCTATTATAGTTGTTTACCCCTTGTAATAAACATAACCTCAAAAATTTCATCGTCATTTACGAAATAGTTATATATATATATATATATATATATATATATATATATATATATATATATATATATATATATATATATATTATAGACAACGTAAGAAAAATTAATAGAAACAATTTAGTTATACTCACATCAAAGTGATCTTCAAAAATGTAAAGTGAAGATGTATTAGATAAGGCCCTTGTGTCTCTTTGAGCAAGTTCTAGCCACTTTTTCCGTTCTTTTACTGCCGTAGACACATGAATAAACAGTTTTTCAGGTGTTTTTATGCTAGTATTCGAACACTGAGGCACTACACACCACTTATAGGACCTTTTTTTACATAAAAAACAGTAAAAACACAGACCAAAAACAAATAAACACTTGAATGCCGTGTATCTGTCCGCGAGTTTACTGCGCTGTGACGTCAGTGCAACGACATGCTAGAAATGAGCGTTTTAGCGGCAAATTCAAATCGGAAATTAGAAAACTTGATTTTAAATGTAGTCATGATAGAATATACTATTTTAATAATTTTGCGTAGCAAATTAGGGACCTATGTATCATTCTTAACACTTTTCTAAAATTTGTCAAATACCATATTATTTGGCGCCCTAATTTCTTATTTTATTTTTTTTTAAAGAGAAAAGTACAATTTTTGAAATAAAGAATTTTCAAATAGGTCTTTAAAAAACTCTATTAATTTTGAAAATTGTAAGTTTACCAGTACAAATACAGTGCTTACTTGAAATCGTACACATGATAATCCGGATACTTAGGTAGTTCGTATAGCCTCAGCAGTCCATAGAGGTATTATGTAATCACGATTTGACTTGATTCAAAAACCCGGACCCGCGTTTTTTCCAGAAAATTTACATAAAAATTCATGTTTTAACTTGTCATTTGGTTCTCAACTAGCTTTTCCGGCGAGGGCAAGGGTACAGGACACGGTCGTGTTGAGAGGCTCCAATGCAATAAATGGTGTGTGTACAACAACAATCAGCGATATTCGGAACAAATTTAGGAGTTTCTATTCAATTCCTTGAAAATCCATTTTAATAAGATTTTATATTCGCGTGCGGAAAGTAGTACTTTCTCCGCAGTAATTTTACTTTCCGCTATGAAAATGGGTGTAATAAGTGAATAAATAATTTCGGACATTTCAGTGACTTTTAATTAAAACTAAAGTTTTTGCTTTAATATTTAAAAAAAGTTATATATGTAGAATATCTGTTTTTTTCATAATTTTGTGTTTATTTCAAATAAAATCATTACTTAATTTATTAAATCTCGCTTTTTTCTAATATTTATACGTTTTTTTGTTACTAATTTTATCTAAATATTATAACGAAAAAAATATTTCCGCGCCCAATTGGCCCTGCGTTAAGTTAATTATGCGCCTAGTCACCTGCGCCCAGTTGTTCTAAAAATTAATCCCCTTTCGTAATCACTACAAGAAAAATTATTTATTGATCTTCTCTACCTATACTCCATTTCATTATTTTTGAGTTAACTTTTTGACAGTTATCAGCTGTTTACCATAACAAATAGCATAGGCCAACGAAAAAGTTGTCTCAAAAATAATGATATGTACTGTATATAATATATATAATTTAACTTTACCGCACGCGCGCCACTTAGAAACCTTAGCAACGCGTGAATAAGACAGCTTTAATATTTGTTAACATTTCAATTTCGTCTAATTTGACATGTTTATTTATAAATTTAATTTAATTTTTTGAAAAAAAAAAAGGTATTTATAGGTAAAATATTGAACATAACTAATGTAGAAAGTGTCTTTACCACCCTTGACTGCTTGAGCAAACTCTGCTTCGCGTCGTCGGCTAACTGCCGTCACGTAACTGCGGTAAAGGATCACTTTCCACACTTAGGTAAATACCTATTAGTTGGTAATTTTGAAAACCCTTAAAACGGGGGCCCGCGTGCCCCGCACGTCTTGCACGCATGACTGATTGCAATCTAGTTAGTACGACTCAAGAGCGGATCAGGCTCAAAATCTGGGGGGAGAAGAGTGTCGGTTTGATGTGTACCCGGTAGGTGCCTACACTCAGATTCATCAATAATTTCGCAATTCAATCTTGACAACACTGCAACAAGAGGGATACACGATCATAGATAAAGGATTTGCGGCGCGGTTCAGTGAGTTTTTATTAGATAGGCAACTCCGGCTGTTTGACAGGTCGTTAGCTCTGTGGCGCCCACTGCAGACCTTAGTGACGAACTAAAAGGCGAGGCGGGAAATTTGAATCGCCTTTTATAATAAATTTTCTTTAATTTTAAAGTTTTTTTTGAAATCAGTCAATATTTCATAAAGACATACCATGTCTTTATAAGATATAAACAGATTGAAAATGATATATAAAATGCAATACATAAAACATTTTTTAAATGAGTTTTTATTATTATAAAAAAAGCTACAAATTAACTATTGATGAAATAATACATAGTCTAATTGATTGGTAAAATAAAATATAATGCAAAACCAAACACTGTCTAGTATATTTGAATTTGCTTTTAACATTTCTGGTGAGTGATGAGTGAATAAATAATGAAACAGTTGTTCGTGAAGAGAATCATTCTTAAGTGTCTACTTTTTAACAGCTCGACGAAAATCTGACATGATTTAAAAGTACCTCCTCGCCTTGGTTGTAAGTTGTGTAGGGTATGTTTCAAAGCAGGATATATATAGCTTATCAGTGGTCACACATATCATCGAAAAGCTGAAAACAATAAAAAAAATCAACTTATAACCACATTAATCATAGGTACTAGATTATGGTAAGATTTAAAATTAGGCAATAAATTTATTCAAAGTACATTACGCTGCTGGGTAATCCCTCGTTTACCCATCAATTAAGCCCCCCTCTTTTACTTAATATCAAATGAAAGGGATAGACATAAAATTAACACTAAATTTGTGCTTAGTTCATGAACAAATAAGGCACCTACCAGGCATTGGAAACCTGTATTCAGAGTTCCGTAAAGTAAGCGATAAGAAGTTAAAAAGACACTACCAATACAAATTTTATCAAATGCCAATCTAACCTCAAATGAGAAAATAAGAAAACTTACCTTAAAATTTCTCGAAAAACTATGCATTTTATACTCGTCTGAACTTTAGACACTTTACCCAGAAAAGCAACTAGAAATTCTTATTCTTTTATATTTAAATTGCAAAAGTTACAAATTTAACAAAATTTAATTTTAATGCCGTCACAGCAGCAAAGTTACCTACATAAGCCAAAAAGATAGATTTTAAATGAACCCGAAATAAAATGCGGTGGAAGAGGTTTTTCTACCTGAAAAAAAGGGGGACGGAAAATCCAAACCACAGATAATTCTAAAAAAAAAATAGAATAAGGAACAAACGCGCGACCGCAGTGCCTCTTGTGAGCTTAGTGAGAACTTTAACCTAACGACCTGTCAAATTGCATTGAGTTTCCTAGGCATGTACACGATAAAGTACCCTCTCCTTCAAGTTTTTAATACTAAATGGCCGATGAACCGCCCACCTTAAGATTAGGAATTTGTTACTACATAATTGATGAGCCCGTGTGTATAGTACTTATACAACAGTAAAAAAATAAAAACAGGTGAAGATAGGAAAAGAGAAAGTGACATCCAAGAAGCATACGGTTCTGTTATATTGTCAACTATATAAGGGTCATAAGATCAATGCTAGTAAATTGCATGAAGCAACACAATTAAAGAGAGTGGATCTTCAGCAAGTCCACAACCATTACGATTTTGTAGACAAAAAGCAAAAGGTTACAAGAGACAAAGCAGTTTAAACTAAAACAGACTATTAAAATTAAAGGAATAAATAGAAAAAAATATTTCATAACAAACTGGCTTCACTGATACAATAAATGGATCCATGACGGATGTAATACCTTACCTTTTAGCACACTTGTTAAACCATGATATATCAGCCCTAAAACCAGTTTTTCTAAATATCTCAGAAACTAAAGCTCTTTCGAAGTTTTTGTTACAACACAAATTATTGAGCAAAATGTAGTCTACTATATTTCGAAAACTGCATATTGATGCGAAGCTCCGTTAAAAAGTTAGCACTTTTAAAATTTTTTAATTGTCAAAAAAATTTCATTATCATTAATGGATTTTCACCAAAATCTACAGCTCGTTAGAGTATTAAGTATTGTTCATACTCGTCTTAGTCTTTTGTTTTTGATTAGTCTTTGTCCTTTGATTAGTCTTAGCTATCTTAAACAAAATCGGCTGTTCATACTCGTCTTTTGTTTTTGATTAGTCTTAGTCATAACCCACTGAAAAAAAAATTCAATTTCAATAAAAAGGCCCCTTTTCAAAAGTCATTTTCTACACAAAACAATCTTATTTAACCTAATTTGTGCACGAAACACAGACACGAAAGAACAAAAGCGAAAAAGAAAATAAAAAGAAATAAAATTTTGAGGTTATGTTGAGATTTTCTGTTAAAAACATGATTAATGGCGGTAAATTCAAAATTTCGGCCGCGCGCTTGCGCTCTCCGGACGCCCTGTAAAAAAAACAACAAATATCAGCTGATGTCTGTCACTCGTCTTAGTCGTTGTCCTAAGGATTGAAAGTTGGCAACTCTTAAGACAAAGACTAATCAAAAACAAAAGCAAAAGCATTGTATGAACACTCCCATAAGAAACAGTGGTTTTAACTTTCTTATGACAAGACATATGACTAAACCAAGACAAAAGACTAGACAAAAGACGAGTATGAACGATCCATTAAACAATATTTTACCTCAAAATTTTATAAAAATTGATTCAGCGGTTTAGGAGCTATCGTGTTACGGACAAAAATAATACACACACACACACACACACAGACAGACATCACGACGATATTGCTAAGATGGGTCAAAATACACCCAAATAACACATTTTCGGCGATATCTCAAAAAAAAAAAAATTCGTCGAAAATAATACCTTTACTAGCCACTGCTACGCATTTGGTAGGAAGCAAAAATGTCAAGTTTTTGGGATATCACAAAAATAATTGAAATGTTGAATTGCACATCGTGTTATTACGAGAATAGGGACCTAGAACGATTTGCGGTATTCGTCACCGGCGACCGATGCTTTTTGCCTTTTTTGGACCTATTTTTAAATTTTAAACTAGATGGCCAAAAATATATGATTTATATATTTTTTTTTGAACTGGTCTCTTGTGCTTTCTAAGCACCAAGCATGCATGGGAACGCTGAAGATGTTACTAAATAAATGCAATTTTTTTTTATTAAGAAGAGTGATTGCATTGGAGAAAATTATTGATAATAATCATTGATTGGAGTCTGATAATACACCGGCCGGCCGTCCGCACAGTGTGACGAAAATGGACATCAATTATTTTAAATTAGCAAATGTTTGTATTGATATAATAATCATGAATATTGATAAAATTGAGCGAAAATATTTGTTTTATCGCAATAGAACAGTAGATCATTAATCTATAGGTATTAGGGATGGGCTGTCGGAGCAGTACCTGTTCTTTTCGGAACAGGTCGGAACAGGTTTGTCAAGTTGTTCCGTTTTGTCGGAACAGTTTTTTCGTGGGTTGGTAAATCGGCTTTCGAAGAACAAAACGAGAAAGTAAGGACCTGATGACCTTTTTTTTTTGGTCGTAAAATGGACACCCTTTGCAGCATTCGACCCCCCGCGCCGTAAGGCACGCCACGCTATTTTGACCAGTCCAGTTCGGAACAGGAGCAGAATTTTCGGAACAGGTTTTTTCTGGAACTGAAACAATATATACTGTACAATATTGTTCCTAAAATACGCTGTTTCGCCCATCCCTAATAGGTATTAGTGCTTAACTGCCTTCTTCATCAGTTTTATCATGTCTCTGCTTTCTACTCGTGCTACCATCATTGGCGTAGCTAGGGGGAGGGGCCAGGGGGGGCTTGGCCCCCCCTAAGATATTTTAAGCCTCCCCTACCGACTACTAGTAAAAGAACATGACGCTGAAAATACATACTTTTCTATTATTATTCGGGAAATATTCAAATAAAATAGGTGCATTAAAATTCAAAATCATTCAGATAATGTTTACATTTCAGGAAAAAGCCCTTGCCTTGCGGAATTAGGCTTTTTCTCTTTAAATTATCGGTAACTTTTCTGCACTTATGCAATTTCCCGAAAATATTTTTTAAATTTAAACATAATTATGCATATTGAATATTTCATACATATTGGCGACATCTTGTAAAATATTATAGAAGTGTAAGTTAAATTTCGCATTTAATAAAGACAGCGACCTTTGCCCCTCTTTTTCCGAAATCGGGTTGTAGATGTCATAAGGTTATAAAAGACCTTTTAGTTTTTTTGAGGTTAGCGTTTAGTGTCTTAGGAAAATTTTCCGATTTTGGTGACAATTTCATAACTATTTTCATAGTAAGTTTTCCCACGTCGTTAAATGGAATAAATTCGTCGAGCAATACCGGGAAATTTTTAATATTAATACTTCTACTCTAAGAGCAGAAATTACCGTTTTAAAGAATTGTATTTTTCGGTTAAATCAAACTGTTGGTCATGATTCTATCAAACAACATATAGCAGAAAATACCTATCCAAACCTCTACCAACTTTTTAAAGTTGCGAGTATTCTTCCAATTTCAAGTGCAACTTGCGAGAGGTCTTTCTCTGCCATGAGGAGAGTTTTTAATTGGCTTAAAACAACTATGACTCAAGAGAGACACTCAGGTTTGTCATTGTTATTCATAGAAAAAGATGTTGAGGTCGACTTAGACAGTGTGGTAGACGCTTTCAGTCAGCGACGTAGAAAACTTTCTTTGTAGAATTGCTGAATCACATACTTCCTGTGTATACATATAAATAAGTTGGTAAATGTAAATTATTAAATTTGTTATATTAAAATATTAGAACAGAACATTTAATGCGCGTATTTTTTTTTATTCATTGCACACTTTGCACGACTCTTTAAAACCTATGTTTGCTTTTTGTTCAAGATAGACCGGGGCGACGGCCCCCCCTGAAAAGCAAGGCTAGCTACGCCAATGGCTACCATCTATTGCTCCATGAACAAACTAGAGAAAAATCACCCGATACCCCTGCTTCATAAAGGAGATAGGTGATATTTAAGTTGGGATGAGCCACAATATACCACTTGAGTCGCAGTGGAGGGGCGACAGTCGCACCACTCATAATCAAACCTAACCTAACCTAACCCGATACAATTACGGGGAATCACAGGATTCAATTATTTAGTGTGCTTTTGATTTATTTCCTGCCATCACAGAGACACGGGGCCACGTAGGTTAAGCCGCGTACACTATTTGCGTGTCCCAAAATTCCCTATTCAATTATCACACCCCTGAGATGTAGCTAGTAGGTCGCTTTTGGTAAGGCCACTAATTTCGAAACAATAGAAACTCTGTTTTTTTTTCGATAGTACTATCAATACTATCGATAGTATCTCTTGAGACTATCAAAAACTTATCTGACTATCGATAGTATCTGACCACTAATCACAATGCTATAAATAAATTCTGATCTTGATTCAAGCCAAGACAGTGAAATGTGTGTAAAAATAATAATTGTTTATTGACCTTGTTTTGAATCCCTATCGCCTAATGCAAAATAAATACCGCTGGAGCATGTAAAATGAAACCATTTTATTTCTAAGAATAGCAAATATTAGCAAATAAAAATTTTTCGCTTTTCTTCTCTAAAGGTGGCTCTGTCAAACAAGATGTTTGCCAACTTATACAAATTTAAACATTTTTTTTTAAAGTCCACGGAAACATTAACTTTGAAAAAAAAATTGTAAAGAAAGAAAAACGTTATCAGTGTAGGACTTACTGCATAATTTTTCAAAAAAATTACAGAAATACTTTACTAAAGGTGTTTGAAGATTATGCATTCAAAAAAATATTTTTAAATAACTAATACTTTTGTAGTAATTTTTTTTTAAATGAGCAACTTCTTTGCATACATTTTTGTGACTTAGGGACGGGCAAGTTTAAATTAAATTTATTTGAAAACTAAAAATTAAAAAAAAATAAATAATGCGAACCAACACAGCCTAGGGTATTGCCAATTTGTAATGATGAAAAAAAATAGTACTTTTCAATGTTGTCTTTATACCCAGATGTCCACTTTTTTTCCCATACACTGTGGTCCGGCGCAAAGTTGAACCAGCTTATGGGAGCGGTTGGACATCAGGTTTTTGATTATTACTTTTAATCCAAAAGCCGTAAAAATGTCTTTTATAATACTATACAAACAGCAAGATTTTAAAGTTATGGAAAATCATTTTACATCGCATCTTGGACGACCCAAAAAACAAAAAGTTTAAGTTTTTTTTACCAAAATCTACGTCTTATTAAATACAACTTTGCTAACCTGCTATTGAATTTGACCATATACTGATATATCAATTGGTAAGATCGGCCTAGAAACAAGAAAGTTCTAGATTGTTGAACCGAATGCTTAGTTTGGCGGGCAGTTGGGAAATCTAGATTTAGGTTGAGAACCCTTTTCTTTGTTCGTCAAATTTTTTCCAAGTCGGATTTTCATCAGTGCATCAAGTGCATCCTTTGGGAAGTTGGAAATTTAGTTGCGTGTGCGAAAATTTCAAGGGATGACTTTTTATTCATTGTCATTATGTTTTTTGCTAGTAAGTTGCAATTAAAGTTCTTCTTCCTAACTATTCAAGACAAGCATTACATTATTCGAAATACCCTAAAACAACAACAGGACCAAATTTTAAGGCTTAAGTAGGTTAATTTGCGTATTTTCTATAAGATTTTAAAACTTTGTTGTTAAGCTTAAATATCAAAGGAATTTTTTTTTGAGGCTTAGTGGGATTCGTTTTTAGAACGGGGTGGTGCTAGCTGCATATATAGTTCAGGCCCTACGGGGTCGGATACTGCGTTTAATGATAGAAGCAACACACTTGGTGTGGATAGACATAAGACTCGCCCGAACATTTTACGAAAGGAAACCACTCCCCCACCCCTGGCAGGGGGGTGGTCCCCCCTCCTTAAACGTGCTTTTTGATAGTTTTTTGCTAATAACTCGAAAACAGTCACCTTTTTCAAAAATCTTCTGGAGATCATTTTTCCAACGGTGTACCTTAGTACCCTCTGACGACAGTGGTGCGCATTCCATTGGCGTACGAAAAAAGGGGAAAATCTTTAAAATATTTTTTTTTTCAATTTTTTTTCAAAAAAATATTTTTGGTTAAAAGCCCATTGTATACACTTACATACTTATTAAGCTAGACATATTTTTTCTAAATAGCCGCCTTGATATAAAAATAAATGTGTTTGTAGAAATCCCTAAATTAGACAAAAATTTTGAACATTAGTTTTTGTAACTGAGTAAGTAAAAATGAGAGTAAGTAAAAAATTATTTTTGGTTAGTAATAACTTAAAACTGACTTTTTCTTGTAAATTTTCTTTAAAGTGGGGATAAAGGGGCATCCCCCTTTCACCCCCCTCAAAAGTGCTCTCTTACAGTATTTTCCCAAATATTTCCAAACTTTTAACTTGGCAAAAAACAACTAAGTAAAAATTATTAAGGCTGATAAAAAGTCCTCTCTAACGATGTATAATACGCCCCCCTTACGTCAGTGGCGCACGTTTTATAGGCATTTAAATAAATGAGAGGTGTGGAAAATCCTTGTTTTTTTTAATTTTCTTAAATTTTACTGTCCCATATGTCTGGTTTTAAAACTTATTTTTAAAGCTGATAAAGTTTTCTTTCCAACGATGTATATCACTCCCCCCTCAAGGCGGCGGTAGATCTAGCATAGACGCACCAAAAATGGTCAAATTTGGTATACACTTGAATCTTCATTTAAGACAACCATGTTGGCACAGTATTAATACACACACTACGTTCAATGAGAGAAGCAATACACTTAGTATCCACCCACCTACTCTTGATGGGGGTGGTCCCCCCTTAAATATTAAAAAAAAAAATTTCTAACAAACCGAAAAATGTTATTTAAACACATTTAGGGTTGGGACCACCCCCCCACCAAGAGGAGGAGGGAGGAGCCCCCTCGTTATATTATTGGGGGGAGTATACTGTATATCCATACCAAGTGTGTTGCTAAAGATAATTTACAAGAAAAAGTGAGTTTTAAGTTATTACTAAAAAAAAATAATTTTTTACTCTCTCTCATTTTTATTTACTCAGTTACAAAAATGAATGTTCAAAATTTTAGTTTGATTTAAGGATTCCTACAAACACATTTATTTTTATCTAAAGGCGTCTATTTAAAAAATATGTCTAGCTTAATAAGTGTTTAACTGTATACAATGGGCTTTCAAGCAAAAAAAATAGTTCTAAGGATAAAAAATACCACAAAAAATAGAAACAAAAATATTTTAAAAATTTCCCCTTTTTTCGAACACTAATGGAATGCGCCAGAGGACACTAAGGTACATCGTTGGAAAGGAAATTGTATTTGCTTGAAAAATGATTTCCAAAAGATTTTTGAAAAAGTTGAATGTTTTCGAGCTATTAGCAAAAACCTATCAAAAAGCACGTTTAAGAGGAGAACCACCCCCCTGTCAGGGGTGAGGGGGTGGTTCCCTTTCGTAAAATGTTCGGGCGAGTCTTCTGTCTATCCATACCAAGTGTGTTGCTTCTATCATTAAACGCAGCATATGGCTTGAATCTCGTATGTAGGGCCTGAACTAATATGGATGTTATCGTTTTATTAGTGTTCATCATTACGGCACAACCAAAAAGGATGGAAAGGCTATGAAATGACGAAGATGACAAAATGAAATGAAAAGAAAAATGAAATGTTGATACCCACTTATACCAATATTTTTATCAAGTCATAGGCCGTCCATTTCTATTTTCTTTAACTTAATTTATTTGCAAAATTTTGCTGTCATGGTGTTATATTTTTGCGGTCAAATCAATTAAAATAAGTCTACCTTGGGTAATTTTTGTTTTTTAAACTTGCTGTTTTCCAGTTTTATCGATTTATTAATAATAGGCTACCACATGGCCACAAATATATATATTTTTTAAACCTCATGGTTAAACTGTTGTTTTCCCCTGCAACAATAATGAAACATACAGGGTTTTCTAATTATAATAGTCGTTTTAAAATACAATTAAATAGACAAGTAATATAATATACAAACAAGGAGAGGTGATTCCATGATTTATATTCTTAAATCAAAAAGGACAAAATCATAAAAAAAGATCGGTCCTAGCTTGTGACGTTCATCTAAAGAGGGGATATTGCTATGCAATTAAAGCGTCTTTCACTTCAATTTCTTTACTGCCATGCCTAAAAAAGAAACGCCTAGATAGGGATTGCTATAGCACATACAGCATTTTCATTAAGCAATAAATAAAGAATACATTTTTCAGTTCTAGTGAAAAACTAGCTAGATAAAACGCAATTTCTTACATAGATAATTTTTATTTTTTTAATTTTTACAAAAATGACTTATTTTTCCAAAAATTTTCACCTGAGGCGAATTTTATTTGCAAGTATTACTTGACTTCGAACGAATTGAAGTTGAAGAATTGTGTTGGTTTTTGCTGCCTCCTGCCCCCCAAACTGAACCCCCCCTCAACCGAACCGAACCATACCGAACCGCCCCCCCCCCCCCGGACATCCTCGATCCAGCCACTACCTAGCAATAAACGTCGAAATGAAAAATATGGCTTATAGTTTACTAACAACATCGGTACTAAAATTTATAGTATAGTGTTGATTGGTTGGAAGGGGTCAAGTTAAACAAGAAATCTTTTTCTTTCTACACCGACGTTTCGGCCCTTTATTGTATGTTTCTCTTTATTAATATTGTTTTTATTATTTTTATCACCATTTAGTCTCGTCATCTGCAATAGGTCGGATTGTGGTATTCTAATTACATAATTTTATTTTATTTAATTATTTTTCTATTTTGTAAATCAATGTGTATGTTTAGTTTTTAAAGTCCTAGTTTAAACATTTTAATGATAAAATTTATTTAAACATTTTTACAAATTAACGAAAAAAAAAGAAGTTATTTGTTATAAGTTTATTTTGTTGAGATTTTATAAATGTATTGTTGCATTTTAGTGCCATGAGGATGGCCCAATAAAGGGCCGAAACGTCGCCGTCGGTGTAGAAAGAAAAAGATTTCTTGTTTAGCTTGACCTCTTCCAACCAATCAACACTATACTAGCGAAATTGGGTCGAAAAAACGTCACTTTGAATCTAAAATTTACAATTTTAGACTTGCAGTTTGCAAGGTATGATTTTTGCCAATTTACCCATTTAAGGAGCCCACTGTGAGAACATTAAAAAAGCTGACGACCGTAGGTACATATTTCATTTGTTACCAAGCGCGGCTTGATCATGGAACACGATGTTCACCTGCCAAAAACAGTAAGCCCATGTACTTAAATCATGTCAGCAAAAATACTTGAATTGCTGCCGGCCTCAGACTTTTGACCAAAATCACAGTTATGTCGTTTAAAAGGTTTAAGAATTTATAAAGATTCTACCCGGTACTTGCAGCCATTTATGATGATTATTATTATTTTCTCTACTCGTTTGAAACAGCCAGCCGTCCGATTTTAGGTAGGTACCTACTACCTATACCTGCAAGCCATCCTCAGTCTAAAAGTCTGCAAGAGGAAGCGGTATTGTCTTTTTTCGTGCGTCTTGTTTGGTGAGCATCCATAGAAACAGTTGCGTTTCGTGCGTTTTTCCTTTGATAAGACAGTGGACAATATTTGTGGGCATATCCAGTTATTTCTCATGAGATGAAAAAAGTTCCATTAAATAATTAGTAACCGGCAATTTTTTTTTCTGTAGCCTTAAGTATGTGTTTGAATGTTAATGGCAATATTGTTTTACAAATCATATGCTTGGTTTTGTCAGTTCGATGCACGAAGCATGTCTACGCCTGCGCGCTCTGTTAGGAATCACTTTCAAGTATTTTTTTTGCAGAAGAATTTAACCAGTTAGTAATCACTGATATCTTCCTAGCCCATTAGCACACTCCAAGTAAACTCTATACTATATCAACCTTGAAAACAGTTTTTGTCGATAACTCCGAAACAAAAGCTCCTACAAAGTTTTTGGTTACTGCACAAATTTTTGATAAAAATATGTTTTACTACATTTTCGAAAATCGCATATTGATGCGACGCTCCGTTAAAAAGTTAGCATATTTTAAATGTTTTAACTGTCACAAAACTGTCATTAGCATTAATGAATTTTGACCAAAATCTTATCAGCTCGTTACAGTATCAAAAAATATTTTACCCTCGATTTTACCTGAAAATTTCGTGAAAATCGGTTTAGTGGTTTAGGAGTTATCGTGTTACGGACAGACATACACACACACACACACACACACACACACAGACATCCCGACGATATTCCTAGGATAGGTCAAAATACACCCAAATAACACATTTTTGGCGTTATCTCAAAAACAATTTTTTTCGTCGAAAACAATACCTTCTCTAGCCATTGCTGCGCGGGAAGGTAAAAATAGACCGGTGTACTGTGGACTATTTGCGTTAGATGCCACTTAATAATTTTGCAAATTGATGCCATTTCTAAAGCTTTATGTAGGTCACTTTTTTCAAATTTGAAGGCATTTTCAATAAGTAGGTACTTAAATCAATCTGCAACAAAAAATAATATATTTCTTATTGCCCCAAAACGATAATCAAAACGAAAGGGTAATAAGAAACCTTTCCAAAACATTTAAAACAATACATAGAACGTTTTATATTTGACAACAAACTTAAGTAACTAAGTAAACTGAAAATAAAATGTTTCTTCAGACAAAGATATATTATCTGAAATGGTTTGCTTGTCAAAAATAGGTTTAAAAAAGAGGAAAAAAGCGTTAAAAGTTTATTAATATTGTAGTAGAAGAATTTCAAAGATTTTTTTCAGATATCACAAATGACAAAAGACAAAATGCAAGAGTAGCAAAAAAATATTTCCTATTACCTCTGTTCCTTATTCCCCCATCTTCCCCTATGTCAAATAAATGGATTCCACTCAACACTGCAGTGACCTGTGCAGCCAGCGCCAACCAAATGGCGCAGACTGCAATAGAAGCTCGCTAAAACACAATTGCGCACGTTCTACTTACGTCAAAATTCTTATGTAAGCCGTTAACTACATGTGACGATCAAATGTCAAAAATGTCAAATAGCGTTAGTCGTCGGCCGTTTTTGGCATGACCAAAAACTATCTATTAACAGGCAGCAGGCGGCTGCACCTGGTATTTAATTATCAGGTCAGGATAAATCAAGTTAAATCAGGTTAGGTCAGTTTCCGTTTGACTCAGTTCGTTCCTGTTAGTAGCAAAATATGCTTCATCTGCTTGCTGTTTTAATTTAGGGAAGGGAAGAAAAATGGTACGCACTTAATCATAATTCCCTCTAAGTCGGAAAATATGTATGTTACAAATCTGACTATTTTGGAAATAATTACCACAAAGTATATAGCCTACTTTGTGAAATTACCTATATATACAGGGTGTCCCATAGGCCAACAGGTGATAGAGGACGTCATGTCTGATAAAAAAGTTGCTAAGAATTCCAGAGCATCAAAGTTGGCAATTTTTTTAACTTTTTTGATAATAACTTTAAAAAAAAAAGGAATAAAAATATCGATGGTTGAAAGGTAAAAGTTCATAAGCGACAGTTTTTAAACTTCACAGCAGGGCCACTTAAAGTATTATTTGTCGCATAGTTAAAAAAAACAGGATCCATTATTTTTTCATTGGACTTAGGCGACAAAAAAATTATCGTAGAAGCCTGAATAATAGCTCATTCGACGCAGAAAAAACAATAAAAAACTTAAAACGCTTAAAACTCTATTTCAAATAATGTGTCGCTTATGCCCTTTTGCCTTTTAACCATCGATATGAAATTAGGTAGACTCGTGTACTAGGAGTACTTGGAGAAATAAATTGAAATAAAAATTATTTTGAAAAACATTAGTCGGTCAATTTTTTTTAGAAAAAAATATTTTTTGGTATAAACTTTTATAAATGCCATATTAAACGCAATGTTTTTTTATATTTTTTGTTAATAAAAACAAGTCTCTAGCAAGACATAATAATAAAATTAATTTTTTTATTAAAATTATTATTTTTTATACGTTTTTAGAGGTTATTTTGATAGCCTGTATTTCTTCAACTTGTAGTTTTATCCTCGGTTTTATCAAAAAAGGAATAGCACATTTTTGAATCACAATTAGCTGAGTATTCAGCAGGTTGTGACAGATTTCCTTTCTTGTAAAACCCTTTCATTCCCACCACTCCTCTAACTTTAAACATCCTGTATCTTAAAAACAGATGTGTGTTGACCCCCATGTTATATAAGCGTTTTTCTCGGAAATAAGCTGCTCTATCACCTGCTGCACTATGACCCCTAAGGTATGGGACACCATGTATAAAGGAATAGTAACGAAACACTCCGAACGAAACGCGCCGAGCGCGCTGCAACTAATTTATCTGGTCATTTTCCGAAGCTGTTCGCGCAGGGAGTACGGGTAGTAGCCGTTTATTAAGGCTGCTTGACATGGTGTATGACGCGCTGCAAATATTTGCAAGCAAAAAATTTCGGTCAAATTGTTGCCTGCGTTTGACATTGTGCATGGCCATGCATTGATTCCCTAGAATCTAGGTAAAAATTCCCCAGTTTGCATGCAAGTACAGTTTGCATGCAAAAAAATGGCACCGGACCGATAAAAATGGATTGCCTGCAACAATCAGCTGGGTTTGTACTGCGCATGCACCTTGGCAAAATTTCATGCATTTGCCTGCAAGTTTTATTGTCATGCACCATGTCAAGCGGCCTTTAGGGAATTTATAATTTGGTAGCACAGAGAACAGAGCGAACACTATAAACATCACGAACTTTTACTCACAAATGTTTGTTGCATTCGGCGCAAACTGCTTGGAGTAGCGTGTCATGGATAAAAGGGCGGGGGGCACTATTTGTTTTTGCGTTAAATTTAGTTTTTCTATTTTTTTCTCAAAGAACGCCAGGGGCGCAGAGGGTCGGGGGGGCCCTATACGACACGCCACTGACTGCTTGGAGCGTCTGGTTCGTTCGGACCGTTTTGTTGCAAATGAATACCGTGCCCTAAGATGTTACTTAGAAAATATAGTGTTTTCAATATCCTCAAAGTATCTCAATATCGTGCACATTAATATATGGTATATTGGCCACTAAACATGCACCCTAAAACCAATGTGCACCGTAAACATGTAAAATACTCTGCCAATATATGGGCCCCTAAGCTCACACTAGGTACTATAGTTATAGTGTACGTGTGAGCTAATATAACTAAAAACTGAAATATATTTTATTCAACTCCAGACTAAATTACCTTTTGTTTGATACCACCAAGCCAAGGTTTGACTTAAACTCAAATTTTTTAAATCTACCACCACCCTTAAGAAAAACAAAAAATTAAAATGTATTTTGTTAAACTCCGGACTCAATTACCTTTCGTTTGATATCACACACGCCATATTTTCACAAAAACTCTAATTTTGGAAATCTACCCCCACCCTTTTATTTGGTTTGTGTTCGGTGGATTTTGTTCATTTTTAAATGGGACCATCTCGACGCAAGACCCAGCCTAGGTACCAAATTTCATTAAAATCGGCCAAGCGGTTTTTGAGTTATGCGCGTTGGTCGTTACAGACAGACAGACAGACAGACAGACATATAGACAGACAGACAGACAGACAGACAGACATATAGACAGACAGACAGACAGACAGACGGCGCAACAAAAAAGTTTCAAAGTCATCTGAAACGCAAAGATATATAAAAATTTTTGAAATCGGAGCAACTTTTTTTTTCTCGAAAAAATTAGGATCACCATAGCTCACACTACTATAGTATAGTATATGTGTGAGCTAAAAATAGTTAGGAATCACTTTGAAGAATTTTCGCAAAGATTAGGGCGTCTCGGCAAAATGAATTCAGCCTGTTACTTATCACTGTTACACACTAAAAAAAACCGCGGTGTCTTTTTCTGTAAAATATTTGGCATTTATATCAAATGCGTACGCATTTCGTCTAAACGACGTCTTCTTCAGTTTAGTAGTATTTAAATATTAAAATACATATTACGTATTAAATAAAAAAAGTTTCTAGTCTTTTGTCTAACGAAAGTGATTATTCTGCCACAAGCAAAAAGGAGGTGAAAAAATTACAATTTTTCACTCACATATATTTAATTGATTATGCTAACTAAGGCAGGTTATTTAATCAACGATAAGACGCCATTTTCTTTCTAAACACATTAGAATACAAGTACTAATTTTCTTGTTTAGAGAAATTGTTAACATACACTTAGGTATTTTATACTTGCTGATCTAATTATTTGCCGTTCATGTTTTGAAAAACGTGATTCCTTGTATAAATATAAAAAAATTGATTAAGTAACAAAACAGAGTAGATATCATAGATATTAAAAAGGTTTATTAATCAGTAGGGGAAAAACGGGTAAAATGACGAACCTAAGGATAAAAATTAATTAAAAATAAACTGTTTGGCACATATTGCATTAAACCCAATATTCTGTAAATGGTTCTTCGTAATCAATTCGTCAGCAGTCACATGTTGTATTCTCTTATTTTACAAAGTTTAATTTCCCCTTATTTTTAGAAACTATGTATTTCCTTTACAAAGCTTTTTTCTTCTATTCTTTTTCTTTTAAAAGCCGTTCTTTTTCTTAGTCCAAGTTTTAGAGGTGCGCTGGTTAATATTCTTGCTGTTATTATAATTCTTAAATTATCTCACAAATAATTTTCCACATTTTGTAGTTTATTTTATAAATAAAAAATGTTTACCAAATTTAAAACTGAATGAGTTTAAATTTTTGTAAATAGTAAAAACCTTTTCGGACAACCTGTACTTCAGCGGGATCCTAAACTAAACCTATTAAATACAATTTAAATTAATACTTAACTTATTTTTTTTACCACTATACTTTAGTTTATTCCTTTTCAACTGATGTACTTTATTTTACAACTCAATGTTTGGGTATATGGCTAGCTGATGATTGGAAAATTGCATTCATATCCTCAATACATAAAAAAGGAAACCAGCTGGATTGCAACAATTACAGAGGAATTTCAGTAACCAGTACTCTTAGTAGATTGTACGGTAGGATTCTTAGAGATCTAATAGAGAATGATTTTCTTGAACAAGAAAAAGAAGAGCAAAGTGGGTGTCGTACAGGCAGATCTTGTAGAGATAATGTTTTTTGTCTTAAACAAGTAATTGAGAAAAGGAGCGCCAGAAATATAGAGACTCATGTTACCTTTGTGGACCTACAAAAAGCATATGATACCGTTCCAGTAGAAAAATTATCGACACTGTTAGAGCAGACTAATATCAATCATACATACATAAAAGCGATAAAAGAACTATACAAAGGGTCAAAATCTAAAATTAAAATTAGAAATCGACTTTCAAAAGAATTCCTGGTAACGAAAGGCTTAAGACATGGATGTTGTATCTTTCCAACTCTTTTTAAAATATATATCGCAGTAGCTCTAAAAAACTGGAAGCGCAAAGTACACGGCATGGGAATACAACTTAACGACCGATTTACCATATACACACTACAGTTTGCTGACGACCAAGTAATTGTAGCTAATGATAAAGAAGACATGGAGTATATGATGAGAAAGTTAACGGAAGAAGACCAAAAATGGGGGTTAACAGTGAACGTGGACAAGACACAGTACTTATGTATTGGAAACGAATCAAGTGAATTAGAACTAGAAAATGGACAAACAATATCTCCATGTAATGAGTATGTATACTTGGGTGTCACATTTGATAAGACGGGAACAGACTGTAAAAAACTGGAAAGGAGAATAGTAAAAGCAAAAAAGGTTATTGGTTGTCTTGACAGTATTTTATGGAGCAGCGAGATAAAAAAGAATGTAAAATTTAACATATATGAAACAATGGTGAAAAGCACGCTATTGTATGGAATAGAGACTTGTCGCGTAACATAAAAATACAAAGCAAAAATGGAAAGTGTCGAAATGGATGCAATAAGAAGATCAATGAGAATATCTAGAACAGATCATATAAGAAATGAGATCATAAAAGAAAGAATGGGAATCGAGGGAAGCATAACGGATGACATCACTAAAAGGCAACTGATATGGTACGGCCATGTACAACGGATGAGCGACGAAAGATTACCAAAGCAGGTCCTAGAATGGCAACCAATAGGGCGCAGAAAAAGAGGGCGTCCTAAACTGGAATGGCAACAGTCAATCCAAAAATCAATGAATCAAAAAAACCTGACGGAAGATGACTGGAGGTGGAGAATAGGCGTCGGACAACGTAGAAAAACGTTCTAAACTGACATACATTCACCTACTTTACCTAACGAGCCGCGACTGAATTAAAACCCTTTTTTTTAATATGGAGAGAAATTCTTCTAGCCTAGAAGTTAGATAATAAGGCGCCATTTGACGAAATTCCTCATATGCAATTTCTTTTGTATAATTAGGTTTCGTTTTTTTCATGTTATGGGTTTTTATAATAAGTTTCAAACCCATTTGAAATTGGTTTTCGGCTCGATTTTAAAATGCTCATGCGTTAAATTGGTAAAATTAATTATAGTTTCTGTTTTAGATTTCGAAGCTTCACTAGATTACCCACAGCATGGATTTAGGGGTAAGTACTTTTTTCGGATTTTAAAATACATTTTTAGGGATTTAAAATTATCTTAAAGCCAAAAATTAGTTTTTGCATTTTTTATCCCATATGTTTGCCTATATTAGCTCACACTACTACTATAAGTAGTGTGAGCTATGGTGATCCTAATTTTTTCGAGAAAAAAAAAGGTTGCTCCGATTTCAAAAATTTTTAGATATCTTTGCGTTTCAGATGATTTTGGAACTTTTTTGTTTTGCTGTCTGTCTGTCTGTCTGTCTGTCTGTATGTCTGTCTGTCTGTCTGTCTGTATGTCTGTCTGTAACGACCAACCCGCATAACTCAAAAACCGCTTGTCCGATTTTAATGAAATTTGGTACCTAAGTTGGGTCTTGGGCCGTGATGGTCCCATTTAAAAATGAACAAAATCCACCGAACGCAAGCCAAATAGAAGGGTGGGGGTAGATTCCAAAAATTAGAGTTTATGTGAAAATATGGCGTGTGTGATATTAAACGAAAGGTAATTAAGTCTGGAGTTAAAAAAAATGAATTTTAGTTTATTTTTAAAAAAAGGGTGGGAGTAGATGTCAAAAATTAGAGTTTAAGTGAAAATATGGCGTGTGTGATATCAAACGAAAGGTAATTAAGTCTGGAGTTAAACAAAATACATTTTAGTTTTTTTTTAAAGGGTGGGGGGTAGATTAAAAAAATTTGAGTTTAAGTCAAAACATGGCTTGTGTGGTATCAAACGAAAGGTAATTGAGTCTGGAGTTGAATAAAATATATTTCAGTTTTTGATTATATTAGCTCACACTATAACTATAGTACCTAGTGTGAGCTTAGGTGCCCATAGGTTGGCAGAGTTTTTTTGTGGTTATAGATAAAAGTGTCGTTTATTTAATTCCTTAAAAACTCAAAAGATTGCTAAAAATAAAAGTAAACATGCAAACCTAAAACATATAAGATAAATTTAAAATAAAAGTAGAGATGAAAAATATAAATCTAAAATATTTTGTTAAATTACACGTAAATTTAGTGGGAATAAGGACACTGTTGTTCTGGTAAATATACGTTTTAATCCATCGGTAACGTTTCGACAATGGTTTTTGTCTTCATCAGACTAAAAAGGTTAGAACTCATTAGCAAGATAATATAAAATACGGCACATTAATACATCACCAATTAAAAATTATTATTCTTTTCCCAATAAATAACATTTAAAATGACCTTATTAACAATATATTCTTTTTTTTTGCCTAAATATTTTTTTCCCTTTTAATGTATATGTAACTGATTTTTTTATTTATTTATATAAAAAAATAATTATGGATTATTTTTCTTCTTTTTTTTTATATATAATTTTTTTTTATACAAAGGTTCAAAAAATTTTGTCACTATAGTAACTGAAGGGTGGCTCAATAAAATACGCACAAAGAGATCAATCAGCTATTCATATAAAAACAATAATAATAAATAAAACCTGTAGCCAGCCATAATACCATGTAGAAAATAACAACAATGTACACATTATAGTGACACCTATGTTAAATTTTGTTGTAAATTTTAACATAGATGTCACTATAATCGGACAAAAAAGAGGTTTTTGTTTCTTTCATATTTTTCCGTGGGTAGCTTGAAAGCTTAACCTTACGGGGGTCCTCTAATGGACACCTAATAACTGTTTCGTCCTTATGGGACTCTCAGAACACTGCTAGGTCGATTTGACAATTTTTGCGAAGTTAATTAGACCGTTTTGTCTCTAATCATAAGTAAATAGTGAGAAAACTATCGCAAGAAACGCCATCTACCGAGATACAAGAGAAACAAAAAACAAAAGCAGGCGAAAAACTGCTATACATATCGGTTTTAGAAATATAGTAAACCACATTTTTCTAAATAGTTTGTGTTATAACCAAAAACTCCGTAGGCGGTTTCGTTTCTGAGATATTTACAAACAACTGTTTTCAAGGCAGATATATCATGGAGTAAAACTTGAGGTGTGCTAATAAGCCAGCTAGGAAGGTATCAGATTCGTCATGGATCCATAAAAATGTTTTAAATAAGAATCATGGTTTTGCAAAACTCATAATTGAAAATATCCCTTTCAAAGGATATACAATTAATTGTTTATTTAAAAATAAACAAGTATTTTATCATAAAGCTTTGGTAAGTTGGTTCCAGTTAAAGTCCCCACCCTGAATATATAAATTAGTATGCATTTATGATAAAGAATGCCATTAAGTATTATTTCAATTTACGCAAGACCTTTGCAAACCACAGGGAGAGAGAGAAACATTATCATTATTCTTTTTTTCACACCCTAGCCATTGAACGAACGCCTTACAAAAGCAAAGAATAATAGTCGTCTTCATAAGCCAAATATATATAAAAACCTAAGTACGGACCTGTTTCCAATTTCGCCATGCATTCGATTATCCGATAAAAACAAAATTACCAAACTGTCGCAAGGCAAATTTTAGTTGACAGCTAAATAAGTGTCATTTGTACATGAAAATTTTTGAATTTCGTTATATTACTTTATATATACTTTATAATATTAGTTTATATTAATACATAAACTAATTATAGGGAATTTTTAGAACACTTAAGATTTTGATAACTTTGACAGCCGTTGTAAAAGTAACAACACTACCACACAGAAAAAACCAAAATTCTTAAATTTACATTTTTGATTTTGTTACGTTGATATTGTTAATTTAACGCTTTGGTTTGATTCGGTTCGGTAAGAAATATTACCGATACATTGTAATTGGTTTCGATAAACTCTTAAATGTAGCCACAAAGACAAGTTGCTATGAATTTCGTTTCTATGTCTCATCTTTGCTGTACTTCCGCCTAATCGTCACATGTACACGGACTAAAAAAGCGCGCGTAAATTCAAATATAAACTATATGCCATTTAATCCTATTGTGCCATATTATACCAATTTCCCCTAACTGAATCCAAATCCAAATTTCCACACTTAGTCAAGTTTTTCTAGTACCTATATTCAGTAAGTATATTAAAATAAAAAAGTCTAAAAGCAAAATAAGGTAATCAATCGCGTGCTAGAACGCGGTGCTCATTACTTCGTTGGTCTCTCTAGTTTGTATTTGAACTCCGACTCTACACCCAAAATACGAAAATCTTTACTACTACTATGTTTAGAACGTTTTTCTACGTTGTCCGACGCCTATTCTCCACCTTCTTCTATCCTGACAATCATCTTCTGTCAGATTTTTTTGACTCAGATCTTTGGATTCACTGTTAACATTCTAGTTTAGGACGCCCTCTTTTTCTGCGCCCTATTAGTTGCCATTCTAGGACCTGCTTTGGTAATCTTTCTTTGTTCATTCGTTGTACATGGCCATACCATATCAGATGTCTTTTAGTGATGTCATCCGTTATGCTCCCTCGATTTCCAATTTTTCTTTTATGATCTCATTTCTTAAGTGATCGCTTCTAGATATTCTCATTGATCTTCTTATTGCAGCCATTTCCACACTTTCCATTTTTGTTTGTTCTGTGCGTGCTTTTCACCATTGTTTCATATATGTTTAATTTTACATTCCCTTTTATCTCTCTGCTCCACAAAATACTGTTAAGAACTCCTATAAACTTTTTTTTACTATTCTTTTTCCAGTTCTTTACAGTCTGTTCCTGTCTTATCAAATGTGACACCCAAGTATACATACTTATTGCATGGAAATATTGTTTGTTCATTGTCTAGTTCACTTGATTCCAATAAAAAAGTACTGTGTCTTGTCGACGTTCACTGTTAACCCCTACTTTTGGTATTCTAACTTTCTGATCATATAATACATGTCTTCTTTATCATTAGCTACAATTACTTGGTCGCCAGTAAACTGTAGTGTGTAAATGGTCAATCGGTCGTTAAGTTGTACTTCCATGCCGTGTACTTTACGTTTCCAGTTTTTTAGAGCTACTACGATATATATTTTAAACAGAGTTGGAGAGATACAACATTCCTGTTTTAAGCTTTTTGTAACCAGGAACTCATTTGAAAGTTGATTTCCAATTTTAATTTTAGATTTTGACCTTTTGTATAGTTTTTTTATCGCTTTTATATGTGTGTGATTAATATTAGTTTTCTAATAAACACTGTCCATAATTTTTCTTCTGGAACAGTATCGTATGCTTTTTGTAGGTCGACAAAGGTAACATGAGTCTCTATATTTCTGGCACTCCTTTTTTTAATTACTTGTTTAAGACAAAAAAACATTATCACTACAAAATCTGCCTGCACGAAACCCACTTTGCTCTTCTTCTTCTTGTTCATGAAAATCAGTCTATTCGATCTCTAAGAATCCTACCGTACAATCTACTTAGAGTACTGGTTACTGAAATTCATCTGTAATTGTTACAATCCAGCTTGTTACCTTTTTTATGTATTAAGTATACAAACGCGGATCTGGGTCAAAATCTAGGGGGAGTAAGAGTCGACGCGTTTGTGGGGATATGAATGCAATTTTTCAATCATCAGGGACTGGATGTCTGTTCATGCGTTGATTGTTAATATATGTGAGATTTTCTAGTAGTTTCTCTGATCCACATTTAAGCATTTCAGCATTATATTAATCTTTACCAGCTTCAAATTAGACTGGAATGAAAAGTCCTAATATCAATTTATTACAATGCATTTGATGGTATTTACCAGTTAAAAAGATCCTACTCATAAAGTTATTCAAATATTATGCTTGTCGTAATTTCACTCATTACAATACCTAATATGGTGCTTATGTAATGCAGTCATTCATTGTTTAAGAGATAAAAACCCGCATGACTCTAATTAAAATATAAATAATATTTTATTATAAACTCTGACAAATTGTGCTGAAGTTTTCATTTGAAGAAAAAAAACTGCGATACAAAAACTTGAAGACAAGTATTGCTTTGCTTTTTATTTAAATGACATTATTAATTGACATAATGATGATATATTAATAAGCAATATATTAATTGGTTAGGATTGAGATCCTTTTTTTAAAATCTGTAGGCCCAACCGTCTAACAAATATTTTCTTGAAAAAAATATGTTATAACTTTTCAATATTTTTCATGGTTTAAAAATTATAAAATGTTTGTGTTGGAACTAGTTTTACCTTATTATATGTTTATCATTTCTGTATTGACGCAAATAAAATAATCCAGGGCCGCGCTAGGAAATTCGCCGCCCCGGGCAAAAGCGTAAAATGTCACTTCTGCTTACCACAAAAAAGAAAAGAGAACCCAAACCCTTCCAACACTTAGTAGTAATATAACACGTGAACAAGAAAATTCATAGGTGTTAAAAATGTTTTAATTTGCCAGAAAAACAAATTTTTTCATTTATTATTTTGGCACTAAATTGCAATCAATCTTGCACAGAAAAAGAAAGCACACAAATTTAGTAAGTATCTATAAAAGC